>VYZQ01054849.1:62003-95495 GCA_013400655.1 Mystacornis crossleyi | reverse complement strand
ATTGTAGCATCTCCTCAGATCTTTATAGGTTCTACAGATATTGTTCTCTCCCTTCCATCCATTTTCACTTTACTTCTCTCCTACAGAAACATCTGACAACTCATCAGAGCAGCCCACACTCACTGTGTTTCCACATTAGCATGTTGCCTTTGACAATCCTATTAATTTTTCTGAAAGACCATCACACTAGGAATGAAATGTACCAAGAAAGGGATTTCTTCTAGAAAACAGTTTTATCCAATTGTGTGATGTTCAGCCACCAGAGTGTTCCTTTACTTCATAGGCATGGTAGTTTTCTATGTATGTGTATCATCTAGGTATGGCTTCTCAGGAGTGCTTCAGTTTCTTAAGAGATTAATAGCCCCCAAGGGAGAACCCCTCCTTATCTCTTGAAGTCTCAGATATCTAGATTGAAAGATGGACTAAGAATTTTGTAAATCATATCACATTCCACTGGGAGGTTTTTTTTTTTTCTGAGGAAACCTGCCTGAATGCATGGATAGCCCATATAGGTCAGCAGCAAGCAATGCAGTGTCCACCTAAAAATTGCAAGTTATATTTCTAACTGCAAGACTTCTTCAGACGAGTGCCAGGGGATATTATGTGCCCAACAGCTGATAATTCTAGTAGAACACCAGTCAGATAGGGATNCCAATTCCACACCCAGATCCCAGGCCCTGGCAGGGAATTATCTGCCACAGCCTGGCACCCGCGCCGGCCCAGCCAGCTCCGCATGAGCCCTGCCCGAGAATGTCAAGGTCGCCGCTGAGCCGTGGGGAAGTGAAAATGGAGTTGGATCATTGCTGGCAGGAACGTGACTCTGTTCTGACAATTTAGTAATAGAACTGTGCAGGGATGATGACACCATTCCTGGTTTTCCCAGGGTAGGGGAAGTGTGCTCTGCAAAGTGCGGCTACTGCAGCAAGGCAGAAATTGCCACTCCTTATCTAAACCTTCCAAAGAATGTCTTGTAATCCCCTAGTTTGTTGTAATTTCAGTTTTTTAATTTAGTTTAGTTTGACTGGAATACTAAAAAAGCCCCAAACCCCCAAATATCCTATCCAAATAATTTTCGTAGCCAGACAAGAGAGAAGAAACATTGCCTGAGTCTCTCTGACAAGCCTGAGCATCCACAATAAACAAACTGTCAAAACACAAGCAGAGCTCACCAGTTTGGAGGGAACCAGGTTCTTCCACTCTTTCTTGGGAAAAATTCCCACGGCAAAACCTGCAGAGCAAGTCCCACACCGTGGGTACCAAAAATTCTCCATCGGGTCATGGGCAGCCTCAGAGCAGAGGGTACCACACTCAACTTCATCAGTCACGAGGGTCCCCAAGCCCTGCAGGTGACAGACCTGTCCCCACCTCCCCAGGCCCACCCTCCCAGTCCAGGGTGGCTTCCAGCTCCATTCCCTTTTTCCCTTTACTTCTCTCCTACAGAAACATCTGACAACTCATCAGAGCAGCCCACACTCACTGTGTTTCCACATTAGCATGTTGCCTTTGACAATCCTATTAATTTTTCTGAAAGACCATCACACTAGGAATGAAATGTACCAAGAAAGGGATTTCTTCTAGAAAACAGTTTTATCCAATTGTGTGATGTTCAGCCACCAGAGTGTTCCTTTACTTCATAGGCATGGTAGTTTTCTATGTATGTGTATCATCTAGGTATGGCTTCTCAGGAGTGCTTCAGTTTCTTAAGAGATTAATAGCCCCCAAGGGAGAACCCCTCCTTATCTCTTGAAGTCTCAGATATCTAGATTGAAAGATGGACTAAGAATTTTGTAAATCATATCACATTCCACTGGGAGGTTTTTTTTTTTTTCTGAGGAAACCTGCCTGAATGCATGGATAGCCCATATAGGTCAGCAGCAAGCAATGCAGTGTCCACCTAAAAATTGCAAGTTATATTTCTAACTGCAAGACTTCTTCAGACGAGTGCCAGGGGATATTATGTGCCCAACAGCTGATAATTCTAGTAGAACACCAGTCAGATAGGGATCCAAAACTCTGGTGACAAAGGGAATGGCATCATTTTCTGTCTCGGGAATGGCTGCCTGTTCAAAAAGTGGAGCTTTAACAGGAACAGCATTCATTAAATAAATGTTCATAATTAAAAAAATACTGTCTGCTAAGAGATTTCCATTCCTTTGTTTCCTTTGTTGCAACCTGAAGATGATATCTTTGTCTGAACTGGTAAATTTCAAACCCTGCCCCAGTAGGTGCATTCCAGTAATGGGCAAGAACACATGTGCTCTTCTATCACAAGCAGGGACAAGTTTCTAGTGTATGATCTGCTGGCAAGTTATTTAAGCTGTCAGCCCACAAAAGATTATCAAACTTGCATAACTACACACCTTATAACAGAATTTGTGAGCATTGCCAGTTAACTATGTTTGTACAAGCTATGGTGCAGGTGTGGTCTGGTCTTCCCCTCTTCCCGGTGACATCCCAGTGTCTGAAGGAGAAATTCATAAAGATGAAGGGTAGGGAACGTCTGGTGGGTAGATGAGAAAGAGGAATTTTAGGAAAGCTGCTCCAGAGACACTTGTGTCCGGGAAGTCATAAGTATCAGTTCCATGAATGCTTGCTAATCATCACTTCTACCTGTGATACTCTAGGGTATTCCCCAATTTGCTGTCATTTATTGTCATAGGATGCACTAGAAAGTTTTTCCATTCTGTCATAAGTTCTTCCAGGTTGTATTACAGCGTCTGGACTTCTTACTTTGGGTTTCTCTGAAGGACTCAAATCAAACATACATGATGACTGCTGATTTTCTGCATTAAATTTTAGTGGTAGATTAATCCTGACCATTAATGAAGCACTATCAAATGTAGTAAGGGACACTTTTATAAGTCCAACAAGAAGGTTGGAAAGGTTAGAAAAGAAGGTTGGAAAGAATTACTGTCTCTCTGAATGGAGTACTTCCTTCCTTTTTGAAAGCCTGGGGTTTTTTTTTGTCTTTGTGGAGTATCAGCCCAGTCTAAACACTGAAACAAGGTGGGTGAATAAAACTTCAACAGATCTTTGATCATTCAGACTCTGCAGAAATTCAGGGCAAGTCATTGCTGCCTAGTTCTGTTTTCAGAACAAAGGTTTTTAGAGCAGTCAAGTTCAGCAATTACTGTTTTTGAAATTTAAACGGATCAGTAAAATATAGTAATCTTTTTTTGCTTCCTCCTCATCAAAGTATTTGATTACCATTTGATGATTGGAGGACATCACAGTCAGAAACCCTTTGGATCTCACTGCTGCATCCTTTGCAAAGCAGCAGCTGAGTTCAAGACCTGCCCCAGAATTCATGCCTGGTTTCTACCTCCTTTTGAGAGGCTGAGTGGTGTTAAGAATTGCACACAGCTTACAGAGGGAATACACATAAGTGATACCAAATGGAATTGAACTATTTCTGAAATGTCGAGGAGTACCTCTGATGCAGAGCATGGTTCTTTTAAGAATTAGGGCATGCTATTCCTCTACAGTTCTTTGCTGTGCCAAAAAAGGACTAATTAATCAGTGGATTAATTATGTAAAACTTGTATTAAGTTTTGCTTCATACTAATGATGAGGATAGCATGTGTAGAAATTTACTTTTACTTTCAGGATTTCTTATAGTTGATCTATTTTAACAAGGTTAAGATTCAGTCCCTTCTCTGTTTGACTTTTTTGTCCGTATCAATGATCCTGACATTATATCGGTGAGATAAAAATATGAAAGGGAAGAATCTAGAAGCTCAAACTCAGAAAAAGAGTTTTCCCCCCACTTAAGCTATTTTGTCCTTCCTACCCTGCAAAACATAAGCAAGCACTAGAAGAGAAAAATTAATCAACAGCAAACCAAATTATATAGAGAGACATTCTTTTTCACCTATCCTTTTTAGAAGGGTAATTGAAAGAGACAGAAGTCAACTAAATTTAGTACACTAAAACAATGTACAGTACGGTGAGTACTTCAGCCTAGTAGATCAAATATAGTTCTTTGAATCCTTCCCATTGCAAATCCAAGGAGAATTAAAAGAAGCTTTATTTTTAGAGTTGTTAGTCAGTTAACTGTAAAATAATTTCCAAAGATAAAAAGATGTCCTTAATACTTTATACTGTGTGGAGTCAGGCTGGAATATTTTTGTTCTGCAAAGTTTCCATCACCGCAATCTCTTTCCTTCCTTGTTCAGGCATTTAAAATCCACATTCAAACCTGTCAAGTCTTATACTCAGAGAATGAGACTCATTGGGTTCATTCCTCTCTGACATGTTTCTATAGACGAGCTTGATATGAGTCAGAGAATAGATTCACATTTCAACTAAGCCAATCCAGTGGGCACCTGGGGTCAGTAGCACAGTCCCATGTTCTTCTGCTGCTTCCTGGTTATGTGTTCCTGTCCCCTTTGCAGTGCCAGTATTGTTGCTCATTGCAGTGAACTGCCTAAACCTGCTGGGTGTACAACCCTTCGTTAAAATAGGGCTTAGGACTTTTCGTCATTTGTTTTCTGAAGTTTAAAGCCCCTTTTTAACTAGGAAATAATTCTATTTCCCTGGCTCATAATACTTTAATATCATCCATTACTTGGCTGGATGTAAATCATTCAGGTACTTGCCAAAAGTAGTTGTTGGGTAGCTCTAAATACATGTCTTGTCCCAAGAGTTCCACATGCCTTTCTGAGAAATTCCCTTCTACCTTTGAACAGTGGAGAATTAGCCAAGTATCCGATCAAGCTGCATCATTGTGCCTCATCACCAATATTTTCTTATTGAGAAATACACACATTAGGTCACATGTGAAAGTCAGTTATGAAAAACAAACATTTGCAGGCCAAAAGAAGAAATGAAAACCTTACAAGACGTCCATTTTCCAGCACTGCTTCTTGTAGTGGAGCCTCAGGCATCATCAGGCATTGTCACTCAGCCTGGTGCCTGCATCACATTGTGCTGTCTCCAGCCTGGTGCTTGCATCACATTTGGCTGTCTCCTTGTCACCAACTTAGCAGGTCACAGGATTAATTCTAGAATATCCATTTCAAGCTATAAACTTTGTAATCAGAATAAGTGTTGGTTTGGAGTGTGATGAAGTGGTTTAGAATAATTTCCAGGGCTGTCAAGATGCACACGCTAGCCCTGTGATGGCAAGAGACATGCAGTGGAAGCTGAATGACTGGCAGGGACAAGTTGGAACCAGTTGCTGCTAGACTACCCTGTATGAGTCACTGCATTATCATAAAGCCATGCATATACAATAGGTGGATTTGATTTTTCAGGAAATGGATTACCAGTAAGTCTATGAGCTGGTCCTGACATTATATTTTACTGTAACATCTAGTGGAAACAAAACACACATCCTTTCTTGCAAAAGCAGTGGTCCCCTGGAAAGTCTCTTTGTGTTAGAAGGATAATGAGAGCCTTCAAAATTTTAGGCCTCACCTGAAATGTGCATGTCTGAAGCTTTGTGTAATTATGAAGGGAAGGCATTCTTCCCAGTAGTATATTACCTGTTTGAGAGAAAGAGAAATTACAAAGAACGTGGAGTGTAAAATGAGTCTTGATGTTTTAAATAGTATTGACTAGGGCCTCTAAAGAATTCTGTGGGCTGCTTGATAAAGCAGAAGGAGACAATAGAGAATTTTCTACATGCTGGCTTTGCAGAAACATGTTCTATATTTGATTGTTTCATTGAGTGCAGCAACGGAGTATACAAAACATTTGGGATCAATAATGTTTTTGTACATCTTTTTTCCAAAGATCCCAAGTTATTCTACAAGCACTGAGCATCAGTAGGAGAAGCTCATATCTAGGAACTAGGTACCCTCTTCCTCTTAAAGGGAAACAGGGGACGAGAAACACAGTTTGGCTTGCTCAGCATCACATGCTAAGTCAGGTACTAAATTGCATATAAAATTCCCAGACAGCATATGTCACTTCATCTCCTTGTCCTTCATACAAGGCCTGAAAAGTGTTTGTTCTTGATTAATTGTCAAGCTAAATTATTTAGGTACCATGTTAGTGTCCTGTGGAGGCCTTGTGAAGTAAACCAGCCTCAGTCTATTCAGTCAAATTCAAGGAGCTATCTATTTGCAGTGGAAACTATACAGGTTCTTCTCTAAACTCCTTTATAAGGCACAGGTAAGGACTGGCCTTATCTGTTGATATCCAGGATGTTCTGGATTATTTCTCATGTCCATTTGCTTTTAAATATGAGGGGTAGCACTGAACTAATTATCTGGCCAGTCCTGTGTTTGGAATTACGTTAATCACCTTAAGATGGCAAATATATATGCTGCACCAACCAAGCATTCACGTGGCTGCCAATTCCCCAAAGCCCTTTAGCAGTTAAAATATAATTACCAGTGTGGACACGAGATGGTTGACTGAATAGGTTATATCATCAACATAATTATAATGCTAGTACTCTGTAGGTGTTATGGAGGGCAGAAGTTTGCACATTTCTGCCTTTTTATCTGAGGGAAACTACCTAATGCTTACAGCAGGGTAGTCAACGTGCTGCTGGGTTCAGTGCCTGTCTCTGTTGCTGAGACTGGATTAGTTTTGGAGCCTTTCTCACCTCTCTTTGAGATATGGTGAAACTCATAGCCTGCTTCTGAGAAGTTCTTTGCATTTATAAACAAAGAATCCTGTGCAAAAGCAAATTCTGTTTGCTGAATTATTTGCAACATCTTGTGCAAACTCTCCCATTACTTTCCTGAAACCTTCCACTTCGAACAAGCGGGCACACTAAACAGGCATAACTTTTCTTTCCATTTTGAGGATCTGGTCTTTTCAAAATGGTAGATACTATTTTTATAGAACGCTTCTAGTACATCATTAGTAAAAGAACAGGTATATTTACCTTTTGAAATAATTATTTACAATTTCTCATTTTTCTAGTAATTCCATGATTGCAATCAGGTCATCAGTTTGTAGGAAGGGTTCTAAATATATATTTATAGATGATATTTTCTCAGAAAGGGAAATAACAATGCCCAACCTAGTGTATTAGAGCAGTAAACGTCTTCCACTGTTTTTACAAGTTTGGGTTAAATGTAAGGTGTTTTTTAATGCTAGTAAAAATAGCTGTGCTTCACTTTCCGAGGGTAATAAGGGGAGACAAAAGTGGTGCCTCCATCTTCTGAAATTTTGAGGGGGAAATTAGTTTGTCAGGAAATGGTTTGAAACTCATGCTCAGATATTGTAAGGAATGCATACTACAGAGTCCAGCATTCCTAGATCCATCACTGTTGAATACAGCCTCTCCCAGAAGATGTTCCAGGCTTTTTTGTATTAAGCATAATTAGGTCATTGTAGAAACACGTTCTGTCTTCCTCTTCTCAGTGCTTGCTACAGCAGCCCAGAAAGAAGTTGACACTTTGCATTACCTTGTGTTTTATTAGCTTTATATGCAAAATCTCCACTGCTTGTTGGATTGCCTGCTGGAAGCCAACTTTGGCCTGCCATCAAAAGCTATGTATCAGTTTCAAGAGCATGTCATAGTGGGGTGGTAGAACCAGTAGAGCCACATATTACTGTGTGTGGTAGCTCATAGAAAAGGGCAATCATGCAATGTGAGAATAGTTTTTTCAGAAATAGACTTCTAAGATCCAGCTGCCAGGTACTCACAGAGTGGGGTATATCCCTGCCTGTGGTTTTGCTGAAGGACAGAGCAAAGCTGGGAGCAGGACAACCCATGAGAAGCCCACAAAGAAGTTTGTGGGTGGGATGTGGGACAAAACACTGAAACTAAGGATAAATTCTGCATCTAAAGGTAGTAGTGGACTTTCTGATACTCCATTCTCCAGCTCCCCTGTGGGGTTTGCCACAATTCATGTGCAGCAAGGCCAGAGTTAAGTCATGCAAAGGGCCCTCCTGCCTGGCAGAGGAAGACCATGGCCATGGCACACAAAGCATGCTGGAGTCTGGAGGGTGGGCCAGGCCTGCAGCTCGGGCTTGTCATCATGTGCAAATCAGTGTGGACTGCAGGAAGGCCAGGGGGTCGTGAGATGTGGGGGATGACAGCTTGTGTGTTCAGTCAGAGAGCTGTGGGGCTCTGCAGGTCCCTGAGAGGAGTGCACTTCCTGGGATGTGGTGATTTGAATGATTACAGTGAAGTTCAGTCAGGAATTTGTGGCTGGAGGAAAACTTTGTTTTTAATACACAGAAGAACTCCTCTTCATGTGGGATACAGCTTCTACTTACCTCCACCTGCAAGTCCATAAGGACACTTGAAACTTCCCAGCTCAGGCTCCATAAACACACAGTAGACCTACACCACAGCTCCGGCTGACAGACTGCCAAAGCTTTTAAAACTTTATAATGTTATAAACATATATAAACTATATATGTACACTGGAAACAATCCAGATTCAAGAAGGATCTGAGAAGGCACATGGTAAACACAAAGTCCGTAACTTTTATATAACATGAAAGCCACTGGTTTGCCTCAGAACTGCAGAGCTCTGACAGGAGTGGATTTGGAAAGCTGGCTGGTGTGGCTTAAGGCAGACCTATTTCTGTGCTGGAGAAGTGATTTCACAGGGATTTGAGGGAGAAGTAGTATTCCCCTTTAGCTAAAAGTGTCTCTATGCCTCTGACTGCCTTATGGAGCCAGCTACACTAAGTGCACAAAATCTGTAGTTGTCATCCATGGTACTACTGGATCTGAGCAGAGTGAATGGATTGTCATTTTCTCCTGCCATGCTAAATCTCTTCAATTTACAATTTCTTTTTCCTTATACTTTTGTGTTCTGCAGCTGCTTGTAAACCTGTGAGTTGCAAACCAGTTCAAGCAGCCTTCTCCACAAAGAGCATTCACAAAAATGTAGCTATGGGCTTTTGTCCACATAAAGACATTTCAGCTGTGGGTGCCTCTGTTACTGAACTACTTGATGGCCTTTGAGCCTTCTGATCCTCATTTCAGACAAGTGGTGTTTTTATTTAAAAAATCTTCACACATATTCAGGTTTTACAGCCAGGACTCACAGCCACTTACAACCACAGCTGTTTTCAGCCACCCTGTGGCAACAAAGAAGCAAATAGGTAAAAGAGGAGCTAGAAACTGTTTTCAAAAGAAAAACATCCTTCAAGGAAGGGAGGTCTCACTGTTCCATCAGAAGGATGGCTCAATGGTGGGTTTGCCCAAGGCCTGGGGTCAGCCTGCAGTCCCCCTCGATGTCATCAGGAGCCACTCACAGCCCTGTACTTGTCATTATTTGAAGGTCTGTTTTTAAAAGAATATTTATGCTCTCAGTTAGACTTCTCAGCTTCTTGCTTCTCTGTTGTCTTACCTCTGAAAGAGTTAACAGGAGAATGAACTACAAAGCCAGGAGACTGATGAGAAAAAGGGACCTGAAGGCTGGGAAGGGCTGTGGTCCATTATGAGTGGTGGGGCTGAGTATGGGCACTGCCAGCGGGATCAGTCATCTGGGAATACAGTTTCAGAGGCCCCGAGCCCGAAAGAGTAACCCCCAGTTACTCATCACCCCCGCCCTCCTCTTGCCCTTTCAGTGGGGTCGCTGAAGCATTTGAGGGGTGTGGGTTCAGCAGTGAGCGGGCTGAGCAAGTGCCATGGGAGGGCAGCATTGCTCAGACACACACGCCGGCGCCTTTCATTCACCCTTGTCCTGCACACATCCATGGAAGGGGTCCTCCTCTGAGAAGCCCTGCATGCCCCCGGTCTCATGGGGCCTGCTGCCCCGGCCGTCTGCCCGGGACACTGCAGGAGAGCCTGGCACATAGGGGAACCGCTGAGCCCGTGGTCAGCCTTAGCTGCTCACCTGTCCCTCGGCAAACTCTGCTCTTCTTGAGCTAGTTTGGTGAGTTTTTTTCCTTTTGTCTTCCAGTGTCTTCAAAAGATAATTACATGGAGCTGGGGCCGTTTGCTCAAGTTACTTTTAATTCCCATGATGGTTGTAATGAAGTGTGTATTGCACATCCATTTTACTAAAGTAGTGTATAAGGACACACTTGACTTGCTTTTCCTCTGCAGCTGAGGAAGGACAGATCATTAAGAAAACAGGACCGCTACCTTACTGGAGCCTTCAAACAGTCCCCCGGCCTGACTCCTTTGGAAGAGATGCAGACTGAGTCTCTGAGACCTACGGAGGCTTTGGTAAAGGGCTTTAAAATGCTTCCTCTTCCCCCAGGATGGTGCTGCTCCCAGCATCATTGCAGCTTTTATCTTTTATTGCTAGTGTAAGGGAGAAGTGTCCGTTAGAGGAAACATGGGAGAAATACCCTGCACCAATGAACAAAACCATTTCTGAAGATTTCCACTTTGAAGTAATGCCGGCAGGTGCTCTTCCCACATGATTCAGCGGGGGGTTGGAGATTTGTGTGTTTAGGTGCTGGCTGGTGTACCTCATGCTGTGTGCCCAAGGTGTTGTCAGAGGACAAACATTTTCACATTCAAATCCTCCTTTCCCAGTTCTTGACTTCACGGAAGTTGCAGCACATACACAGATGCATGTTCATTTATTATTTCCTGAAAAATTGTCTCCTTGGAGCTGCTCTCCATAGAAGTGCTATCCTGTAGTCTCTCACAGAGGAACTGATGACAGGGATTTAAATCAAGCCATTCCTGCATGTCAAAAGAGTACATAACTCCCCTGCCAGAGTGCATTTTGAAGCTGAGATTACATTGGAGCTTTCAAGGTAGATATATTTTATATAAAGTAATTGCACAGTCTTGTGTTTAAGATATGCACTCAAGTTTCTGTCTTTGATCTAAGAAATGCTTATTTCCCAAAGTTGAACAGTGTCAATAGGAAATATTCATATCTCAAATACCTTTATTGCTTCAGGGCTGGGGTGCTGTCCTGGGAGACTGAAAATAGGGCTGTTCTGTTCCAAGTGATCTACCTAAACACTGAAATTTTTGAATAAAATCAGAGGTGTAAAAGACAAAAGTTGGCATCAGCAACATTGTAACAATTTAGACTTGTATTTTGTCTTAAAAAAAAAACAAAACAGAAGTTACACAAATAATTGTTTTAAATCCAAACAAAATACAAGGGTTTTATCTTTGTCATAGAAAACACAAAAATATATTTGGGTTGGATCAATTTCATTTTCTTCTTTTCGTTTGGTAAATAATATTCTTAAATATGCTTATAGGGGTCTATGCAGAGATACATTGAGCAGAAGCCTGTTCATACATTTACAATGCTTTGATCACTGGACTTGGCATTGTCTGTCAAAGCTTTGATTAACGTGACAAGATTATGATGAATTTTTGTCCATGGTGAATAACCCAACATCCTTTGCTAGTCCAAAAGGGAATTATACCGGGTTTTTCATATCTACAGATGGATACAGACACCAAGAAGGGATAGAGATAAATTCCTAATACTTGTTAAGAATTTGCCTTTGTATTGTCCTGCCATCCTTCATTTCTTCCACAAAGTTTCCTAATGTCAGGATGTACTAGGATGAAAGTATTAGTTTAGAGGTAACTGGGGACTGAAGCTCTTGCTTTAGGATCAGGGACATCACTTAACCATGAAAGTGTCCCACCACTGATAAGGGTTTTTTTCACTGTTCTGCAATTCAAGGGAACTTTGGGGTCCACCTATGCAAAGGACCAATGTAAACTCTGGATGATCACTAAAAATAAACCCATTTGCTATTTATTATTTTATAGCTGAATATGGCTATATAGCTACTTCAGAGTTGTAAAAAGAGAAGACATCCTTAGTTGTCTCTGCAGAGCATTTGCAGACTAAGGAGTCAGCATGCACTGGTAGGATGTTTAAAATCATGCAGTGTTCTGCTATATTTTCATAGTAAGGAAAATATATTCTCCTATAGGAATTACTGTGTTCAGTTCATTGCCCTATGGTAAACAGATAGTAGCTCAGATTTTAGGGGTCCTTCATCTCTTAAAGAATTAGCTAAATCTACTACTCTGAGTTAAAAAAGTGCCATTGTTGTATTAAAGCATTGGAGTGCTTCACAAAAGACCCCACCTTTTTGAACTCTAGATTATAATGAAGAGATCATATAGGAAAGAGAAAACCAGTTGATTTTGCAGTGAGAGTAAAACACATTCTTTGAACTCCCCAAGGCAGGTTTTCCTGTGGTGAGGCCTCAGGAGGGATAGTAAGCAGAAAATGATTCCTGTGATGTTTAGGTCTGCTGTTTGCTGCTTTGCAAAGTGACACTTGAATTGGTGGACAAAATGTTTATTTTCTGTTAGGTGTTGCTAATGAAAAATCTGTATTTCTTCGAGAACTTAATGAGAACTCCAATCCTGCATTGTTATACTCAGGAGTCAGGGCTGATTTCTTCTCCATATTCCCCTATGGCAGCCTTAAATGCCTTTATTTTGCCATGATGCGAGATTGGTATCAGTCTAATTTCTTTGCTTTCTCACTGTATCTCAACTTGAATTGAGCTTCTGGTGGGCTCACCCCATGCTTCCCTTAGTATCACATTTAAGGCGTCCAGATGGGGTGACAGGATGGAATAAGACACCATCCCTCCATCTGTTAAAAAAAAAGAAGAAAGAAAAAAAAAAGAAATTAAATACAAGGTTTTATTGTTCTTTAAGTAAGAACAGATACAGTCTGTATGTCAAGGCCAAACTATATGCTATTAAATCTATCCTTTGAAGTCTTCCATTGGGCTGACCAAGGACAGATGGTAAACTGTTATCAGTTGATACAGGATTAGGTCAAGTCGAAGTTCAAAACTGAAGGTAACAGTAAGAGTCTCAGTTCAGTTGTCAAATGTATTAGTTTATTTAACGAATCGCACATAGTCAGCATCTTTGCTACTGTTCTGCTAGTTTAAAAATTGGGCGATTTAGTTACCCAAGGATCTCCACACTCTTTAGAAGTTTAATATGACAAATGCATCTGTTGTAGCTTGGTAGCTGAATAGGAATAAAATATTTAATCTTTTGGAAGAGAAAAGAGCTTAGATTTAAGATGTACCAGCCTAAAATATACTGCAATTCTTTTTAATTTTTTGTTTTATTTTTGCCTGGCTCATATATTTGCATCATTTGCCTTTGTATTTCTATTATGCACCAATTGGAGAAACTGATTACTAGTATCAGATGTAGGGAAGGCTGTAGCAGCATTTCATTTCTTACACTTTATTTTCACACCCAAATAATGAATGAAGACTATTGACCGTGAAGCTGAAATGCTGCATACATGTCAGGCTGTCTATTCTTCAAATTTGGCAGAGGAAATGAATGTGCCTTAAAAAAAATCTAACCAAACATGTTTAGAAACAGCTTTTGTAGAACTGGCTGATGTTTGCCATATGACACACGCAATGGACATTAGACATAATTTGGAAGCAAGCAAAGCAGTTAAGTGTATGCCAGTGAAAGAGCTGAGACAAAATGAACTTTCAAGATCTGGTCATAATCTTACACAATAATTCTTCGTCAACCTCATGATTTAATAATGTGTGCGGTTTATATAAGTTAAGGACTGATGGGATGAGCCTTTGCTAGCACAGCTAGAGCTAAAAATGCTCAAGATAACTTCCTAAAGAACAGCTCTTCTTTATAGCTCTATGTTTTTTTCTTCCCCATAACTCCTTTAGAAATTCAGTGAAAAGGAAACTCTTCTCTATAAGGTGTGTTCAGGCAGAAAAGAGGAGCAGTAGTCATGAACCTTGATAGTGCAAAGTTCTCTACAGTCACAGGAGGAAAATCTGCTGTTGCAGCATAGGAATTACTTTTCAGGTATATAAATCATGAAAGTAAAACAATCTAAGGTTTTCCTAATACTGTTCAGTATATTATGGGTACACATTGACTTCTCCATATGACATTTGTTCTTTTATGTACTTATTACATATGTTAATGTGTCATGTGAATAAGTAAATATTGCCAGAAAACCAGGACTTTTGAAGTAGTGACACTTTGTGCTTCATCACTTGACATTCAACAGCTCTTCTTAATTTTTACAGTTGGGATGATGTGTAGCTGACTGTAGCGTTATACTGTGTTACTAACACATCCAAACTAAAAAAAGAGACAACCCTAGAACTGTTTCTGGTTCACTCTCAGCTCAAAGAGGTTTCTGTCTAAAGGCTCAGGACTCAATTCCCCTTTAATCAAAATTTTGAGCTTGGCTGAAGGTGGTGGGAAAATCACTTCATACCATTTTTTCCTGTTCCCCGGACTTGGCCTGGCTGAAACTTCTGTTGTAATAAGGCTGCGGGCTTCCTGCTGCCTGTCACAAGGAATGCTGTAGCTCCCTGAGAACTGCTGAACTTCGGGGCTCAAATGTGGCACTGTCTGGTCTGCAGAGCCCTTTGCTTTCTCCCCTTGCTGCCTGCTTGTCTGTGCTAAACTAGCAACCCCTGGGCAGAGTGACGGGCAAGTTCCGGCAGCAGCAGATGGACAAGGCACAGCACAGCCCTACAGGCCTCCTTCTTCTTGAGACAGCCACAATGTTCTGCACTGTAGTAGTACATAAATTTTTTAGCTTCAAGCTTCAACTACAAGACTAGTAAATCCAGAAAAGTCATCTATGCATCTACTGGACTTTTCCTTACCCACTCTCCCAGGCAGCTGTATCAGATTCAAGGAATGGGGATGGAGTGAGTGCAGAAAATAGCCATCAGAAACTTGTTGAGCAATTCGGTGAGACTTTTCTCACCTCAGTGTAAGCTTTACACAATTACCACAAAAATGGAAAACTATAACATCAGGTGGAAAGACTCGAGGATCTATTTTCCAGACATGTTTTAAAGTCACTCAGGAGAAGAAAAACATTTTCATTTCAGAATGCTGGTCTCTTCCACTTTTTTGATTAGCCATTTATAGTGCTTACCTTAACTAAGACCCATGTCCGTACTCCCTACTTGAATAGGAAAAAGCTTCCATTATACTTGGCAACATAGAGGAATGTTAAATAATCAAAACCAAACTGCATTTGCTCAGTAATTTTTGGTATCCAAATGTGTTCAAAATATACTAATCTATACATGGTTTGAGGTCCTCCATGCATGTTCCTGCTGTACTTTCATTTTCTCCTTTTCTCTGTGTTTTCTTCTCTGCTTATTCTTTTGAGAAGGGATTCACAGCCTCCTTGGTTTCAAAATGCTCTGGCTACTGCAGCTTCATTTATTTGGGTCCATTTAGCTCCCTGAGGTTTTGGTTAGTAGTCTTGGGTTTTTTGAGGTGAATAGTGAGCATACTGGATCTCTAGAAGAACTTGGCCTCCCACATCTGGTGTTAATGTTTTTCTTTGAGGATCTACCAGGTCCTACACTCCTGAAGCTGGAAAGTTATCTGGAGATCCTTCCCTTCACTTTTGAGCCCAAGATGACCTGCCCCCAGATCTGCATATAAACCTATTCAGGCATGTTTCCTATATCCACTTCTGGCTATGACATTTCTCTTGGAAATTGATGTGTCTTCTCAAGAGACCTGGACAATTCCTAGAGCCTGATGTGCTTCCTGTGATGCAGAGGAAGACACTGTCCCTGTAGGGAGAGAGGTGTGCAGGTCAGAAAGGTGTAACACCCTAACACTTGTGAGTGTCTTTGGGGCAAGTCCCCATACTCTGTTGCATTCAACATGGACTGCTCCTTGTGTGTTTGCTCTGGGACAGGCCTCATGCAAACAACAATGTCCATATACTAAAGCAGATTAGAATTCATGGGTGCAAATTGAAAATTAGGCTCGTAGTTGTAATTTTTCTCCATAAATAGCAGCAGCAATTGCATTGTTTTGTAAAAGGCTGGGTTATAATAAGTATGAATGGTACACTCTAAAAAAAAAAAAAAAAAATCTGTTCTGCAATATCCAGGGGCCATGGCTGTCAAGGGCCAACACAGCCATCAAGGAAGTCTAAAATTAAAACAGACAAGTTGCCAATGCATAAAACTGCCATCATCATGTTCACTTCCTAGTTTGTTTCAATGTCCATCCCATCTGTGAAACATATTTCTGTGGGACAGTTAAGGGTTGCAACATAAACCAGCCCATTCCAGTGAATGCCACAACCCAGGTGTCGCTCTTGTTTGAAAAATGCCTGGGTGGCCCCACTGCCAAGGATATAACCACAGATAATACAATCCAGAAATCCATTTCCAAAGCAGTGGGTAATTGAAATTTATGTACTTGCATAACTCATTTATTGCCATGAGAGCAACGAATCCAAGGTTGTCAGCTCCAGCCATAGGGGTTGTTCCCTCATCCAAGAGGCCTGTGACTTTATTGTTTGAATGGGAGAGCTGAGGCTGGTGACTGGCACCGCTGTTTAGAGGCTGGGATGCATGGCTGGGGATATGCTGGATGAGAGGTAAGGGCACAAACTTCTCTTTTTGGCAGGAAGAAAAATACCTCAGCAGGAGTGATTTAAGTGGGTAGGGGTTTGAATCTGAGGCCTTAGGCCAATCTGATAGGCTCTGTTTTCTCGAATGGAAAATCTCTGATTTGCTTCATTCCTAGCAGTGTGGTAGCACCCACAGATTCTTTTCTATTTCAAATACAAACTTAAAGGCTTTCAAGGTCAGTTTTGGTTTTATGCATCATTGTGATTGCGATTTGGGAAACAAGTTCGGGATACCCAGAAGAATATCATGCTGGAAAAATACCATACATCTAGGAAATCTGTTTTCCCTCTTGCTGCTCTGTCATGGATTGAGCTGAGTTCATAACTACCCTAGAACTTCTAAAGATGCATATCTGATAGCAAAATGGAAAGTGTTTTCTCTGAAGGGTCTGTGAAGCTCTTAAGTGACCAATGCTATAGAAATGCTAAGTATTACTGTGACTAACTAAATGATTTGACACAAATGTTTGTTTTAACAAGCCTATGCTCTTGTGTCAGGCATCCAAGCAGGGACACAATCTCAGGGCCTGGACTCTGGGGCGCACTTTGTTTTCTCTCTTCCAAAGCAGTCACCCTTTCTTCCATTTACTGTCTGTCATGATAGCTTTTCCCTTCTTTTAGAAAAATGGAAGAGTTCTGTTCAGAATAAGATGCTCCTAATGTTGCATAGATTGGACAAAAGGTACAATATACTATCACCAGCTTGCTTATTTCAATGGTACACTCTAAAAAGAGTAACACTTCAGTTTTCTAAATATTGAGACATCTGACGTGTAACCACAAAGTTGCTGGTGTGTCTTCATTTTCAAAACAAAATGAGACAACATAGTTTTTTTAGGGGAGAATGAGATGACACTTTGGTTTTCACATTTAGACAAAAATTAGATTTCTTTTTTCCTCTTGTATGGGAGAAAATCACTGACTGCTATTGCTTATGGTGACAAACTTCTCATACACTGAAATTAATACCAAGAGGTTTTGCACTCTGAACTGGGGCTATTCTTAGTCTCAGTATGCTCTACAGATGGTGGAGAAATTAAATTTCATGGCAGCCTTTTCTAATCAAGGAAAATGGGGCATGGAAAGGTCAGTCAACCTGTTTTGACAGTGGGGGGACCATAAGTTCTACACATTTCTTGTTCCCTGACTTATTTCTGCACAAACAACTGTCCTATATCTTGCCCTGCATCCTGGATCAAACAGATCTATAGTGTGATGATTACAATAAACCCCAAAAGAACATCTTCTCATCTTCCTTCCCTGGTGGTGAGAGACACTGACTGAGCTGAATGTATGACTTCCTATGTCTTTTTAACCACTGGCCTGACCTTCTTCATAAAAGTTTCTACATTATGATAGTCTTGTCAGGATTTACCAGTTGTGCTTATTATTAATTAAGGGGTACTAATTTTAAAAATCATTAGAAACCAAATCACAAAGGATAAGTTAAAAACCTTTCTGTGAACTTTGACATGCCCCTGTGTTACATCTAAACCCACACCAACAAAAAGTGACATTAATAAAATCATTATATATTTGAAGAGTAACACCTTGCCCATGTAAAGTTTATGGCTACAAATGAATACGTGTCAAGGAGCACCATCAAGTCCATTAGGCCAAAGATTTCACTGTTGCTATTCATTTAGAGGGGATGGAACTTGTATGTTGCCATGATGGACAGTAACAAAAAATTTAAAAGAGGGATAAAAGACCCTTTCTCCTTTTTCAGCCTGGCCTTATAAACCATACATGTTTCTAGGGAAGTATGCATGAAAATAAAACTTGCTGCCATGATTTACTCATTCATAAATTTTTTTTTTCTCCTTTTAATCACTAGAAATCTATTCCAGTGCATGTAAAGTCTTAATGAGACCTAGCAACATTACCAGTGCTGGGAGCAATCGCCCTTCAGCCTCGTGCCTGCAATCGCTCTCGAGGCATGCATATATCTCATTATGGCCGAACGCACTGTCATGTGTTATTCCTTACTTAGTGACAATTTGTCATTGTCACCCTTGACATGTCACTCTGCTACAGAAGGATTTGACTTCAGTGTAAAATGTGACAATCAGATGAGAGAATTTTGTAATCTAAACTGAAATATGGGGCTGAGAGAGACTAATTTTATTCAAAAACAATCCAATATAATATATATGGGAAGAAATGTTTGCATTTAAGGATTTTTGTTAAGGTTCCCTTCCCTTGCCTTTTCCCAGCCCCTGCTCCCCCACTTCAATTATTCCTTAGAATAATGCTTTTATTTTTGAAGGATGGAGCCTTATGTTTTAATACCATGCATTTTCAATTAAGTGCACTAAGATCTGTGGATATAACTATTACTTAAACTATAAGTAATGGCTACATGTAAAAATTAGAGTAACATATTGTGCTTTAGATAAATTACATTCAGATTACTTCTTATTATAAATGGAGTAGAAAATGGATTTTTAGCTCTGGCCAGCCAAAGAGCCAACATTTGTATCTACTTCATTTGTTTAAATATATTTCAAGCCAGATTGAAATCCATATTGCCTGACATTAATTGAGTACTGAAGCATCAGTGTACTCAAGTTTCATAAACCACCGATAAGTGAGCTTCTACAGGCTTGATTTAAAAATATACTGTCCCTTTTATATGAAAATTATATTCCATTTATAGTGTAATTCTTAAAACCCAACATTAAATGGTATAAATCTTAATAAGATGAATATAAATATGACATTTGTGCTGTTGAGTTGACATCTTGTTTGCTAAGAAAATTATATTCTGTACTTGGTATTTATTAACGTCTTCTGTATGATATTGTAAGCAAACTGTTTTTCTTTTGAAAAGCAGAATGGAGATAAGAGTGGGGTGGGCTGTAAGATGGACTGTTTCTGAAGGTCACTTACAGGGTTTTGCTTAGGCACCTCATCCTGGACAGGATATTCCATTCTTGGGCATCTTTTGACAATCAGTCCTATCAGGTTACCCCGTAATTTATTGGTTTTGTGGCACTGACAAATAGTCAATCATTTCAGTGGTAGCCTATAGGAAGTAAGGTTTGAGCTCATGTTTCAAGAGGTGAAAGTCTAGGGCAATTTAACCCATTTTCCACACTTGTAATTCTCAGAGAAGCAGACATTATTTGTACTAGATTCTGGATTCTGAATTTCACAAAGAAGATGCAAGGCTATGAGTTTTCCTTCAAGTTTCATCAAATTTTTCTGCATAAGATGAATGAATGAATAAGTTACTAACTAACTAAATAAAGACACCCTCATCAAGCAGCTTTTACGGCTGAAGCAAGTGTCCTATGGCCTTCATCAAGCTGCGCTCTCTCTGAGGTAGGGAATGACTGCTTTTAAGTGAACGCATTATAAAGTGCCATCTGCAATGTGCGGTCCTCCTGGATATTTTTATCAGGACTAACATAGCTGTCAGGATGTCATGGAATGAATGTCGGGTAATTTGTACACTTGATTTTTTTTTTTTTTCACATGGCTCTTCCATACTATTATTATAATGATAAAGGCAGCTTTCTACTTGAAGTGCATTTGCTGCTTTCTCAATGCACTTACTGAAGTTTTTTTCTTTAAAATCTTTAATGTTACAAATTTTGTTTAATAATACAAACATTGTGAAGGAACACAGTATGCATTGAATAATCAAGGCTTCTGTGAGGAGTGTGGTGAGTGTGAATTTTTGATGTAAGTTCTGTCATTCATCTCCTTCATTTATATTGCCTTCACTGGGGTCTTCAGAACCAGAAGCGACTTGTCCTTATGTGTCAAAACCAGAGAACATGGTAGATCTTTAGTTCGTATTCCAGCAAGACACATATTTTTTATTTGAGTACTCTTTGTTTCAATTCACCATCTGCAAGACATGGGAAATCTTAGCTACCTCACAGAGAAGTTAATGGAAATGCACTGAGGTTGCTGCATGCATTCAGATAAGAGGCAGGTGAGCACGAAAGCACCAGGTGAATTTGTAAACCATGACCAGCAGCTTTTGCTTTTTTGTCACCTCTTCTTTTCATGTTGAGTTCTGCACTCTGGTCCTCCCCCATGGACTAGCTTGACAATTATTCTACATTTTGTTGTGCTAAGTCATCTCTTTAAGCTAGGAAAAAACATTTTTCCTCTCATGGTTTACCCCCTGTTGATTCATCAATTTAGCTGGCTTAGTGGGACTTCCTTCTTTTGATAATGGTGAGTTGTAACTTCACCAAAATTTTCTGGAATTATCTTGGAGTCATTTCAGTTTTCTGTGTCCCAAGGCATTTTTTCAGGACCATCTGAGCCAATGTGTTTGATCATCATAGTCAAGGAGTGGAGCTTAACTCTCCTGTACCCTAATGCCTAGTTTGGCTCAGAACGGCACTGATATGGCTTACCTTGGGATGGGTTTGGCTCAGGACTTTGGGGTTTGAGTTAGTCAATTTAACTAACTCAAATACAGAAACTAGACCAGAAATGAAAACAACAACAACAAAAAAGTAGGTATTTCTCTACTGAGTTGTAATTGACTTATCCTGATAACAGAGCCATTGCCTCATAAGAGAGAGCACGTCCACCTTCTTTCAAGAGGAGTGAGCTGATAGGCACAGTGGTCTGTGTCATCATGGGCTAGACTAACAGTTTACCATGGCTGATAGCTGGAGGTCTCCTCTGCTGTTCACCTCATTTGATTATATGGAAAGTAGATCCAATAAGGCAAACATCAGAAAAATAATAACTCTAGCAGACAGAGGGAAATTATGGGGAATAATTGAATGGTTTGGGTTGGAGGGGTCCTTAAAGATCACCTAGTTCCGACTCCCTTGCCATGGGCAAAGGCCTTTTCCACTATACCAGGTTGTTCAAAGCCCCATCCAACTTGACCTTCAACACTTGAAGGGATGGGGTGTCTACAATTTCTGTGGGCAACATCTTTATGTACCTCACCACCCTCACAATAAAGAATTTCTTCCTAATAACTAATCTAAACCTGCCCTCATTCAGTTTGAAGCCATTACCCCTTATCCTGTCACTACATGCCTTTGTAAAAAGTGAGTCTCCCTCCAGCTTTCTTGTAGGCCTGTGAGGCTGCTATAATGGCTCCCTGGAGTCTTCCCAACTTTCCAGCCTGTTTTCCTAGGAGAGGTGCTCCAGCCCCCTGAGCTTCTTCATGTTGCTCCTCTGGACTCACTCCAACAGGTTCTCCTCCTTCGTATGTCGGGGCTCCAGACATGGACACAGTACTGCAGGTGGGGCCTCAAAAGAGGAGTTGAAGGGGAGAATCACCTGCCTTGACCTGCTGGTCACGTTTATGTTGCTGCAGCCCAGGATACAATTGGCTTTCTGGTCTCCAAGCACACATTGCCGGGTCATGTCCAACCTCTCATCCACCAGCAACCTCAAGTCCTTCTCCTCAGGGCTGCTCTCAATTCACTGCTGCCCAGCCTGTATTTGTGCTTGGGATTGCCCTGACCGAGGTTCAAGATGTTGCACTTGGCCTTGTGGAACTTTATGAGGTTTGCACAGGCCCAGCTCTCAAGCCTGTACAGGTCCATCTGGGTGAAATCTCTTCTCTCCATTGTGTGAATGACACCACACCTTGGTGTCTTTGGCAAACTTGCTGAGGGTGCATTCGATCCCACTGACCATGTCACCAACTGAGAGGGACTAATATATATATGGCCTACCATGTCACAAATGAGGTGAAGAAAAATTAAAAAAAACCCCTGTGTTGCCCTGTTCCCAGAGAGGCTTCACTTGGCAGCCAATCACGGCAGAGAAAACTTCCAAGATTAGACTGTGAGCAGCACCCCCCTACCCCCACATGCACACACACTTGGTGGTGAGGGCGAGTACCCGGATGCCAGCGGAAAATGCCCGCCAAAAACGAGCCTGCGAAGCCGAGCTGGGGGAGGAGTTCGGGGGCACATAAGGCAGCTAGCCGCCACACCATGAGGTCTTTTTGCTTTAGGTCATTTGGTTCTGGGGGAGCACCTTGGCCCCTTCTGCTCCCGCCTTCGCGCTCTCTTCCCTGCATCCTGTTGGCCTGCCCATGCCTGCTTCGCCCTGCTGTGCCAATTCCGAGAACTAGCTTGTCACCGTGAGGACCGCGTGCTCCGCAGCCGCCGCCTGCGGCTCAGGGCCGCTGCCTGCACCCAGCTTCCAGCCGCCATCCGCAGCTGCTGCCCGCACCCAGTTTCCAGCCACCATCTGTAGCCGTCGTCGAAGGCACGCTGTCGCCACCGCTTGGAGATGGCGCCCGGCCTGCTGCGTAGGCTACACAAACGCACCGCGGTTCTCAACACGTACGGTCCGTCTGCCAAACCAATGCTGATAGATGGCCGGGGTTCTACGGTAACACTGTTCCCTGTCTTTCGTCTCTTCCCCCCCGTTCCCCTTTTCTCTCTCTCTGCTCCTTTTTCCTGTCCACTTCCTCCCTCCCACCCCGCCCTTTAATAAGAAAACGTAGGGTTTTTTGTTTGTTTGTTTGTTTTTATTTTCATTTCAATAAACGGTTTTCAGATATAATATTGCCATGTTTGTGCTTGATTTTTCGTCAGAAAAATCTATCAAAAAATCAGCTGTAAAAATACAGAAAAATATTAGATGACTAGTAGTAGAAGGAGCAGCAAAAGAGAAAAAGAAAGAAGGCAGTGGAGGAGTGTTTGTGGTTTTGGGCTGTTGTTGTTTGGTTGGGCATTTTTTGAGCAGCACTCAACAGTTTAGGAGCCATAGCAAAGTGTTCTTAAGATCTTGGAGATATTGATAACCTTACTTCCCTTCTCATTAGGAGGCACTTTACAACCATCAGTGATCAGTGATGAGTAACATTCCATTCTGTGTGGTCAGCCTAGGTCTTTCCTTCTCTACAACAAATTATACCTCTCTGTGCTCAGCTGGACCTTATTTATGGAGAAGGACCTCAAATTAGCCCTATCATTTGTTATAGCTTTGGGATGATGAATCAGAACCTGAAAGCTATTGGCTGGAAGGAATTATTTAGTGGAATGAATTTCAGAGTTAATCTATTCATAGAAAAGTAACAGCTCACAGAACTAATGTAATTTCTCCTCCCTCTCACCCCGCCAATATCTTCTTCCCTTAGCATACTTCTCTAAACTTATACTTTCGTAACAAGAACTAAATTTAGATATTTAAGGAAATCAAAGTTTCTAATCCTCGTGTTCTTCTAGCAGCTGGTGTTTTTGACCTTGGGTCACACAGAAAACCTGTTGCTCTGAACTGGTATCTCCAGAGGCTTAATACAGTGCCTAGGCCACAATGTCTGTCTCTCCCTTGACAGAGTACTTCGTTGTTGTTTTTCTTTTGCTAAAGGCTTTCTCTCTGGAAACAAATTACATTCTCACAGAATAATTTTCACAGATTTTTTCATTTTTCTTGTTTTGTTTGGTTTTTATTTAAACTTTCAGTTTTTAAAATTTTACTTTGATTTTTGAAATCAGGAGAAGTTTTTCAGCAGTGGATAGAGAGAAATCTCAGGTGCTGGTGAATGCTGGGGTTGTGGATGAAGAATGGACACACTCTTTGCTTTGATGTCTTTGTTTTGTTCTTTGTTTTTCTTTTCTCTTTCTTTTTTTTGTCTTTTGTTCTTTGTTCCCATAACTTTGCAAACACTGCTCTGTTCTGCTTTTTGCAGGAAATCAGATTTTTCCTCTCATTGATATGGTTTTCCAACTGAAATAGAGAATCAGTCAGCACAGAAGGCATCCTAAGACCATTCTAGAAGTGTTGCTGTGCGGTTCTCTGCAAACCTCCCTGGAGGCAGCCTTGGTCCGTGGAAGAATCAAGGAGATGATATTTGATAGATGTTATCAGATTTTATTCCGCCAGCCGCACATGGCTGGAGCCTGCCATGGACCACCACCAGAACTGCTACCAAGAAAAACTGCCCCTGAATCATGTGAACACCCCCCTAAGTACAGGATTACGTATGGGTTACATTCAAAGTGGCCAACAGGGGACAAGATTTGGGTACCCATGACCAGGGAGAGGGAAACCCCGTGCCCTGCCAAGCGTCCACCTATGCTCATTCCCCCAGCAGGGGCACCTCCTCATAGGAGTGTGCTAGGAGCCCAAATCTCAGAAATTCAGGTAAGCAAAAAAGGCAATCCTTTAATTTCCTATACTAGACATGTACAAATATACATCTGGTGCTGAGCCATTTACTTTGAGCCTGTGCAGATCTTATATATTTTATCTCTACTTGCTTCAGTAAATTCAGAGGATCAGGAGCTAAATACACTTCTATGTGTCTATGTCATCAGACCTTTTTGAAACTGAAGTTGGAGCGAGTGTACTGGAAAGCTCAGAAAATATATTTTTTGAGCATGTAAAAATAATAATAGCTTGCATAAATTTCCTTACTTAAAAAGTATATTTACCTTGGGAATCTGACTTTGTAACATAGTTGTCTGTGTATTTTTGTGGTTAAATAATTGGTCTTTTGTAAAATTTGGCTTGTCATAGGTGTTTCAGAAAGTAGAATTCACTTCCTGAGAAAGGAAATATTTCAGCTCTGTCTTTTCACACTGCAGCAGAAATTAGTGAATTTCTCATCTTTTTCAAATCCACCCTCCCAATCTCTCAGGAAGAGCTGTGACACAATTCCTGCAGTGGCTTAAACTTCATAGGAACTTGTGGTTACCCTTTAAACCTGCAGCTCCTTTGAACTCTGAGATACAATCAAGGTCAATTTCAGTATCCTAATGCCTTGAAACTGATACCCATGGATACAGAAATCGGTTCTCCTGGTCACAACAGAGCACAAAGTCAACTATTAGTGTCACATGCAAGCTGGTCTTTGCATATGGACAGAATTGCATTAGGGGAACATTAAATGCTATCAGTTTAGACCAGGGACTTTGCAAAGCAGATAGCCTTTAGAGCTATTGTGGTTTTAAAACATCAAGTTAATTGAGAACTGCAGTATGTTTAATAGGGGGGCCTTTGGGATATGACTACAAGGACTCTGTTGTTCAGCAGCATATTAGGCAGAAACTGCACTTCTGAAATGGTCATAAAAATCCCAGGAGGCATAATCATTAATGGGACACTAAGCTCCAATTAAGGGCAGGGCCCCAAAGACCAAGGTGAAAAACACAGTCCTTAGCATCTATCTCAGAGGATTTCTGATCCAGCTGCTTGATTTTAGCTGCAGAAACATAATTGCAAGTAAAAAAATATTTACCCTGAAAAAAACCTGCATACTCTTTGTTGTCTGGAATGTAAATAGGGAAAAAAAGAAGAGAAAAATCAAAGGGTCTTTAAATTAAATTTTCCAAATTCCTTAAAACAAAACTAGAACTGCATGTCACAGCTAACAATTCTGACCCCTTTTATCTTCATAGGATTTCAAAACAGTTGCAGTCCAGCCCTCTAAACTTCATCTCACACATTTTTAATATTAAGTTGAGCACCTCTACAAGTTTATATTCAGAAACTGCAAGGGACTTTCCTCTGTGCCCCTGTTTCAGTTTTGTTTCTTTTTGTTGTTGTTTGTTTGTTTTCAATTCTCTGAGTTCCATGAGACACAGCTACCCAGTTTAGTCAGTGTACTGGTTACTTTATAAATGAATTACTGGGTCTTAGGGCCTTCTTTTGGTCAAAGACTGTGATTCTGCATCTGATAGACTTGGATTTTCTGTAACGTCATAAATATACATTGTCAGAATGAAGAGGTGCTCCCCGTGGGGGAGGTGGGCATGAGTGGATGCGTGGGGCACGGGGTTTCTTGCTCCCTGTTCCCCTTGGTCATGTGTACCCAAAATCCTGTCCCCTACTGGTCAGTTTGAATGTAGCCCGCGGGAATCCTGTACTTAAGGGAGTGTTCACAGGACCCCGGGGAGGTTGTTCCAGACCTGTTCTAAGGGGCAGTCGCTGTCGGAGTCCCTGCGGGGCTCCGGCCATGTGCGGCCAGGGGGAATAAAATCTGAACACATCTATCAAATATCGTCTCCTTGATTCTTCCACGGGCCAAGGCTGTCTTGCAGGGAAAGTTGCAGCCACCCCACTGCAACATCAGAAAACTCTGGGTCCTGAGAGTCCAGCTGAAAATGCCTGGCATCTTTTGGAAATTTTAACTTTGATTATTTCAATTACCTTGTCAATTAAATTAGTAAGTAAATAATTTGTGTTTTATTCTGCTTATAATACAAACTTTTCACTGCAAGTGCCCAGAGGTAACCTAGTTGTTTTCCATCTACACGGAACATCTGAATGGGATGTTAATTAATATTACACTATGGAATTCAGTTTAGTGAAGTACCACAAAAAAGGAAATTAATTTCAATCATTGATAAACTTGTCAATTTAGTTTTATTGATTTTTTTGATACCTCTACAGCACATGGCAAAGTTCATACATTGTAAAATACATCATTATTATTGGCTCACTCTGCTGGATGTAAGTGGACTATTATTTTTTTTTCAATAAATTGACATTCTTTGAGGGTATAAAAATGGAAAATTATTTAAGTGGCTTTTATTACTATTTTTAATATAATATCAATTTACTGTCTTTAATGGTAAACTCTCAATCAGAGAGTTATTTCCCAATGCCTAAGAGATATTTGGTCTCAGAGCAGCCTGAAAACAACAGTTTCCTGGCTTGGCGAAGCTTAGCAGAAAAAAAGGTGATGAAGCTGGCCACTAGCAGCTGTTGGCCGTGAGCTTCCTGGTGGGAGCTGGTATCTTCAGAGGCTCTGGGTCCTCCTGAGGTTGGAGTGACTGAGCTCCCAAGATGGAAGATGTTGCTAAAGTAGCGAGTGTGGATCACTCTCCAGTTGTCTCTCACGGGGTTGTGGTGTCAAAGCCCTCTCTTAAAGAGCAAAGGTCACTTAGAGAATGCTCAGCCTCTACAGTGTTTTAGAAGTCAGTGTCCAACACTGTATTTTGCATTTGTCAGATTTCTGTGATGGAAAATAAAAAAAGCAATAGTTGTTCTGCTGACTACAACTCTAACAAAAATAAGTTGAAGGTGTTGTGATTAAGTTTCTGTTTTTGGTCTGTCTCTTCAGAGTGTACAGAACAGCAGGAAACCTACATTTGGCTTGTGCCTCTAAGTTTCCTGGTTTTTAAATGCAATACTCTCATATTCCCACCTGAGGTCATTAGCCACAAGGTAGGTTAAAAAAAAGTTTGAAGGATGGATGTAGCTGCATACAAACCCAGGCAATCTGCACTCATATTTATGCTGATGCTTCTGAAATTCATTGTGTTACTCTGTTAAAACTCAGGTCTACAGAATGTTGTGCTTGTCTAAATTTTCAAATAGAATTTTTATACTGAGGAATGCCTCAATAATAATAGAGGAGGGAAAGCATGTATTTCTGATGGAATGCAACTGCTTTGCATTTCAGCCTATGAGACAGATAGTAATACCTGAGGTTTGGTTTTGTTTTGGAGGGTGATTTTTTTTTTCTTCCTTAGTGTCCCTAAACATTGTTTCAAAATCAGTAAAATACACATGAACTTCTGAGACAGCAGAGGAAGGGGAAATAATTAAAAAAGCTAAATCCTAGACACTTGAGGCTGAAAAGATTTTTTCCAGCGTTAATTGTATAGTAATGGAACCAATCTTCCCTATAGGAGAATGCATTTAGTTATTGTCAAGAACTATTTGGTGAATTTTAGTCCTTCAGGCGATTGCAATCTTTCTCCACACAACACAGTGATTTGAAAAAAATCAAAATACACATTTCTGTGGAATTCAACTTCAGAACCTTCTCATTTGGTCAAAATTTAAATTTGTCGACATTTGCCATGGAAATAGAGTTTTTCCATTGATGAACTAGATATTTTTAGCAAAAAATATCAGCAAAGAAATAAACTCTGACAGAATCCCTAAATTAAAATCTGCTTATCTGAGCTGAAATGATTTTGATCAGTTTTCACAGTAGTAAGTCTTAGGCATGATAGTGGAGTTTCACCGTCCGCGCCCCCCCCCCNCCCCCCCCCCCCCCAAACATTTATTGACTTCAAGGCTGGAATTTCCAAGCTGCTCTGTGTGATCAGCCAGTGTTCAGTCCACCAACTCAGGATGGGGTTGAACATTTAGCTGTTCATTTAAGTCCTATTTTAACAATCTCTTCAATAAAGAGAAACTGAGGCAGAAATGGGCTGTGATTCATTCCATCTCCTTGCACATAATGAAAGTAACATTACCCATTTTCCGTTCTGGGCTTACAGGGTTTTTCCCAGACAATGTGCAATGCTATATTTTGTCCTTAATAAGGGAGAATATTTGCGGCCCCATTCCTTAGTAGGGGTGTTCAGACTTAGCTGTGACAGGAGCATCACCCGCCGTTTCTTTAGTTGGCACATTTAAATTTGACAGGGATCATGAATCAGAGCCCTGGGGTGACGTAATTTTCCAAGAGGGAAGGACTGCTGGGTGAACACTTTGCCACTTCGTGAATCACTGCTTTTGTGTTAATACAATTAGGTACCTACAATTAGTCAGTCCAAGGACATAATCTGTCTATTGACCCAGATAGCAGATTGGGCTGCAGGTCGTCAGATGTTACTTCATTACAAGGCTCTAATTATCTCCCTTAGTTTTGCCTTCAGGACAATACAGGTCGGGATACCTCTCAGGAATGTTGTGAGGAGTTTGCAAGGAGCCTTGAAGACAAAATGCTTGGCGAGTACATGGGCCTGGACTGCTGGTGCCTTTCAGTGCCCGAGTCCCACTGAAAAGACTTGCTGAGCACGTGCACATCTCTGGGGCTCTCAGCATTAGTATTAGTCACCAGCTAAGGATGGCAAAAAAGGAGAATTGATTCAGCCTGCTCCCATGGGTCTCTTATATCAGACCTTCAGGTATGATGCAGCTTTCTGGAGCAGCTAAAAGACACAGATGCTTTGTTCCTTTTCTTCACAAGCAGCGGAGGGAGAAGGAGGAGAGGACAGCCAGCTGAGTTCTCTTCTGTGGTTACTGATGTGAGACCAGGGCAGAGTTTGGCCTGGGGGATTTAGACACTGCTTTTAAAATCTGCGCAGCAATTTCACTGGCTAGTTCTGGGGCCATTGTGCTGCAGTGGATTCAAGCCTGAGAAGACACCCTGGCAAGCTTTCCAGCTGAAGTCCTCCCTGCTGCTTTAGGGACCCATGCAGAGCCAGGGTAAAGTTTGTTGTCAGGATCAGGGCCGAGACATTATCAAAAAACACCAGGAAAAAAGAGTGTGTAAGGGTACAATCAGCTGTTCATGATTGAGATGTGTTTCATGATGTGAAGCTGCACTCAGTACTAAGGGATATTTAAAGTGAATGCCAGGTACTGCATTTGGCCTTCCAGCTATTAAACATCACTACAAAACAGTCAGCAGAGCAATGTCATCTAGATCACTTTGACACAATTGCAATCCGCAATTAACGGGCAATGAAGGACTTCCTAAAAGCACATGTTTGACACCCTGCTTTGTCATGGGTTTCTGTACTGTTGCAGGGATTAAAAAAAAATTAAATTAACTTTGTGCCGGTGCATATTATATTTGGACAAGGGACTAGATGAAATGATTAGAATAATAGCCTTAGAAAAGATCACATTTCCCTACTGTGCCAATGTATTTGACTGCATACAGCAACCCTTTTAGGCCACTGTTCACAGTGAATTGTAACAACTTCCTGCAAAGATCTAAGTTCTGCATCTTTTGAATGGCAAATTATTAGAACTAGGTCAGGTCTAAGAAGAAATAACCACCTTTATTAACCAGAAATAACCAGCTTTATTAACATGAACTTCCCTTTTAGGGTAGTTCACATGAATAAAGCTCTGCTAATAAAATAGAAATTAACCTGATCCTAATTACCATCCCTCAACAAAGAAGGGATGCATCCTGTATAATTGCTAAGCACTACAGGTAAACTGTCACCTGGCTGAAGGGAATCTCTTGGGGATTCTCTGTGAGGTTCGTCATTAGTTCTCTACTTTTAAATCAGCAATGGAAAGTAGAAAATATTGAACAAAAGAACATTTACCAGTATCTACATATCAGTTTTCCTAAAAAAGTATTTTTTGGAGTTAGGAGTATCGTTATGAGATTCAGAAAAACTGAGGCAGCCAGTAATATACAAAACATGTAGCTACATTTGTTAAGAAACATCTTTCTTGTTTGACTAAATTATACCTGTATCTCTCAAATATTTTTTGTAATCTTAATACTAATTGTTGCTGTATTTTGGGTCAGAGCTATTTCATAGGGCAGGAGCTCTATGTATAATTCACATCAGACCATGGAGGCCTATGGTCATCTCATCCTTACTCTCTTCTTTATCACCCCCTTTTCCCCAGCAGTTCTTTGCTTTATCTTCCCTTCATTTGAGCTCCCTGTATGTGCATGTCTTTGTTGTGCCTTTTGTGTCATTATACTTCTGCTGCACAATGTTTCTGAGTGCCTTGATTTGTTAAAACAGAATGAGTTTTTCAAAGGAACATGAGCAAATTATAAATTTAGTTGTAGTTTTGTAGGATTAGACTTCCCTTAGACTTCTTTGAAAATTTAGCCCATATAAGAACTAAATTCACATGATCAGTATGTTCTCTCGCAACTCAGATGACTGTGACAGGCCACCTATCACAGACTGACTCCAAGTTAGAACGATAGTTTCTGGAACTATTGCTCACTGTTAATTACCTTGTGGTGTGTCAGAAGCTCATAGCAGCTTCCCTTGGAAAGTTTAGATAAAACACAGGGTACATACATGGGGTGCTTTGGGAAGGCAGTATCATGTCATATTCTGAGATTGATCAAGTTAACCACTTCTATTAAGGCTGCCCATTTCTCTAAGCTGAATGCTCAGAGTATTTAATCAAAGCATCTGTATAGATGGTCTTGCAGATATTTTCCAACCTTAATGATTCTATGATTTTTTTAAAGAAATCAATTTGCACTGAATATCAACCAGCAGAAAGGTTAGAAATACCATTATGTTTGTATAGAATTTCCAGCCGAGGAGAATTTTGAGATTGTACTTGGGTCCAGTAAATGCACACACACGCACAAGGGCACACAACAAAAGAGATTTTTGTTTCAAAATAATCTTCATTACATGAGGATTATCATAATTGTCATTTGAATTGACTGATTTTAGTCTTTAAAAGAGGATATAATAGCATTCACTGTCTGAGACTGAATTACTGTCATTATGTTAAAGGTGCACTTTATCACTTAGCTTTTCTCTATTATAAATGCTCACAGACACACTCCACTTTCTGCTGCTACAAAATCTTCAAAACATAATATGACAAAGTTTTGTATCCAGATACTTTGTTACTAAAACTTCAGAACAAAGGCTTACCAAAGGCAATCTGCCATTGCTAACACAACCACAGTACCAAAAGATAGAGAGGATATTTTAGCAATAGCAAGCTTCTGAATTCCTGCAGAAGAATGCACACTGTTCACTGAGATAAAAAGGTATTTTGTGTATCTTTTGCCAGGAGGGAAGATGCAGAGTTGCTCTTCTGCTCAGAGCAAACTTATTAAGGTAAAAGCAGATCAAGCAAATATCAGCCCAAATGAGAGAAATAGCCATGCCATACTATCCCAGACTTGTCAGACTTTTCCTGGTGATGTTTAGATGAAAATCCAGACATTGCCCTGATATTAACCTGCCACTGTATAAATGACATTTATCATTTCTGCAATCTCTTTTGATCTGGTATCTTAAGATTCTTCATATGTAGAAGTTTTCAACACATTGCCCTGTCATCTTAATACATGTGGGACATCTTTTACTTCTGCAGGCACAGAAGAACCAAGTCTGGATATGTCACTACGGCACAACACTTGGGCAGAGCTCTGTTGAAGTAAATGTCACTACGCCTGGAGTAAGAGGCTATAGAGAGGCATGAAGGTATTAACATCAGATCTAGAGAGATCAAGGGGAAGAATTTGCCTGAGGAGGAAAGCTTTTTCTTTAGGGGAAGAAGGTAACCTCAATTCTGAGATACTCAAACAGGGATAGTTTAAAGAATCTGATTTTCAGGGGCTGTGGTCAGCATAAGACGGGCTAATTATACAGTGCTACTTGAACAATTAAGTTCCCAAAAATACTTTTAAAAGCTTGGGCTAAGTGCCAGAGCACTAAAGAATCTTGCAAATTTTCTTGTAAGTGGCAGCACTTCAACAGTTCCTCTGACCTGCCCTGGACTGTACAACTCGGTGCTCTGTTTGCTTTATTCAGGCACCCAAGCTTTGGGAACTACATGCCTGTCTCTTGAAAATCAGAATATTGGGGGAGGTTTGAAACTTGTCACTCTAATCACTTCTGAACATTTCAGCCTACACTCTCCCACCCCTTTATGGGATTTTTTCTTGTTGTAATGTTTTCTTCCTCCTTCAAAGTGATTATTAACAGATTTTTCTAAAACGCCCAGAGCAACATACTTAGGTCAGAAAACAGAAGCTAGCATGTTTTTGTCTGCCAGCTTCCTCCCTTACTTATCTTATAACATTTCCCTTATGTAACCCTGGGTCATGCACAGGTCTGGTTCCAACACTGCCTTGTGAGGCAATGAGTAGGTTCTTGCCTAGAAACAGATTTACAGTACAAAGGTTTGAGAGATAGATATTCCCTTACTTAATTTTTTTTTTTAATCAAAAAACCTTATATAGAAAGAAAATCAAGGGCATTTAGAAATATCTGTCGTAAGAAGAGTTTGTGGCATTATATGAAATGTTTATATAGTGATTTTTTAAAATGTTCAATAATGGGTCTATAAAGTATTAACAAAAAAAAAAAAGAATACCCTAATGGTATTTAAGACTCTTAGAGAAATAATATTGAAGTGGACTGAAGTGTTATGTGCATAAGAAGTTTCTTCTCTCAATTATACAAATGAAATGAACAAAAACAACAAAAAAACTATCCTTACTTTGTCAAGGTTTTTTACTGTGTGCCACATGTAGCTCAGCTAATCTTGTGGCTAAATGAACATTGCATGGTTAGGGGTTTGAATGCAGTCAGAGAAGTGTTCAGATGTTGGCACACTGAACCAGATTAGGTTGTCTGAACCTGAAAAATTGGGCTGGAAAACTTGCAGGAGGCTTTTCCCAGTGAGAGATGCTGGTTACAGACTTTTTTCACGGTCTTTTCGGGTTGTGTGGTTTTTTCTCTTTTTTTTTCCCTTTTTTTTTTTTTTTTATAGAGGGTTTCCGTTTGCAATTTTTTTAATTGAGGATGAGGGGCTGCACTCC
>VYZQ01054849.1:38395-51960 GCA_013400655.1 Mystacornis crossleyi | reverse complement strand
CAGGGTACAGGAGGGGACATTGGCACTGTCATTTTTTTTCTCTAGCCCTGGCACCCTGGTGCCTCTGATCTTTCTGAAGATTCAGGGCACGCGCTCTTCATTACGGTTTGGGCACCAGGGACTTGTTTTTTTTGCAAGATTAATGAGCGCCACGGAAATTCTCCAGCGCATCTCGATAATTAAGTCTTTGTTTATCAAAAAACAAGTTATATTAGGAGCAGAAAATTCGCAGTAATTATTCATAATTCTAACAATTCAAGTATAGCTACCTCATTTGCCTGGGTAATTCTGCTTTTTAATTTCTTGCATACATTTGCATATTAATTTTGCCCGTCGGCTGCAGCAGGCTTTGACAGTTTGTTACTATGTGATGGTTTTCACAGGGGTGCGACTCAGTTGGGTGGCATTTCGACTGGGTGCAATGATAAATTATGAATTTTCTAATTTGCTGCATAATGAAGTAACCCCTTCCAACCCAATTAAAAAAAAAAAAAAAGCAAAGATGGGGTCTTTTAAATAATATTTCCCAGGTATTTCATCTCTCCGGTTTTGTTGTTGTTTTGCAAGCGTTTTTTTTTTTTTTTCACTTAAGAAGCAGATGACTGCATTTGCAGCCTTTCAGAGTGACTGTGCCTTTCCATACATCAAACATGATTCATGATTCATGTATCCCCAGACTATATTCATGCTGTAAATTGGCCACTCCTCAACCCTCAGGGCAATCACGGATGATAGCAAAGAAGTCCTAGTTTCTTCTCTGATGTCCAATTTGGGCTGTAGTGATCTGTGTGTATGAGTCTGTCTGTCTGTTTGTCAGGGAGCAGGGATTTCAAATGAGGGAAATAAATGATGTGTGTTTGTTTTACATACTTGCTCGAGAGGCTGTACTGTTGTAAATTAACTGCTAAACTACTGTGTGGATTTCCTTCCAATTTCTTAAAATGGTTGCAGAAATAAATATATATATATTTGTTACTTCAGCATTGTATAAAAGGATCTGTGGAGACTTAATTTGTGGGTGAGAGATAAGGGATTTTAGTTCAGTGTTGGTAAGTGTGTTCAGTACATTTGGTAATTTTATGCTCATAACGGAGCACTTAGAAAGCACAAGTATTGCTGGGTTAAAATTTGTGGTGTTTCATTATACAACTGCAGACGGGCAAAACAGTTTAGAAATACTGTAGGCCTGATGCCATCCCAACTTTAAAGAATCTGAAATAACCCAGCCAATCTGTTTAGGATGATGCAAATATTGTAACTATACAATTATGCTGCATTTTTAATATAGAACAATTCCTATACATTTTGTTGTCTCTTAAAATTCTGCATTATTAAGAAAAGCCACAATTTTATCAGAGGTTCCACTACAACCACATGGTAGATCATGAGAGATTTTGACATTAATACCCCACAATCAAGCAGTAGAGAGCACACAACGTTGATGCAAAAACCCACAAAGTGCAGATTACATAAAATTAATTCTGCACGTCCCCACAAGGCAAGCAAGGAGCCCTCCACGCTACCCTCGCCCAGCCTGGCACCGCACAAAACCCCGGCACCACCTTGCAGGAGCACAGCAGAGCTGCAAAGTGCCGAGTGCTGCCATTCAGCGCTGTCAATGTTATTATAACACACAGCACACACTGTGAGCCTGGCACAACTGGGCAGCGCGGAGCCCAGTGATATTATAGCATAATCACACAGCTAAATTCATGCCTACAGTACAGAGCGAGCAGCAATAACACTGAGCACAATGCAGCCTTGTCATAACATATATTAAAGGCGTTCGGCACAGCCACAAAGCGTGGTGGCACGTTCCATGTTTATACATAAAAGCAGAGCAGGCTGTGCTCAGCATGCAGACGGTGCAGTGCTCTCACCACAGCTGTATGCCCACCCCAGAGCAGGCATGAGCACCTACAGCCAGAGAACCACAGTGAAACGCAGCAAGCAGCACCTGAACACAGCTTTCACTCCTCTGGTACAAAACACGGACACACAGCACAAGTTCATAATAAACCCCAAGTAAACGCATGACATGTGCACTCATTACTGCATGATTTAATTGTGAGTGATAGGACAGCAGAGCTGCAAAACACTTTGCTTAATACAATCCTAAAAGTAATATAACTGTCCTCAAATGTACCAAAGTAGTTTGGAAGAGAACACCTTGTTACTTATTTGTATTAATCTTGAGAAAAATTCCTTACATGATCTTTTACTAGTGGAAAGTGCAGCTTTGTCAAAATCAGGCTTTTCCATAGTAATGTCTTGGTTTAATGACATTTTGACAGAAGAGGGGGTAGGTTTCTTGTGGTTTCTTCAATGTTAACCAATCAATTAGGCTTTTTTTTTCATTTTTGCATACCTTTTCTTTGAATTTTTGTATGATTAAGGAGGTTTTTTAACACATCAGAATTGTCCAAATCAGTATTATTTTAACATTGATGGTTAACCTCAAATTTCCCCCCAAATTTAACTTTGTGGTGAATAAAGTTGTTTGATTCTGAATAGGAACAACTTTTTTATTAATAATTTTTTTTAATATATGAGAGAAGAAGTCCTGTCTCAGTCATTTTATGAAGGTGATTACAAATCCTTGCAAGTGCCTAGGTGAAGCTAATAGTGGTCCAATAAGTCATAGAGTTCCTCAACACCACAATTAGTGCTGCAAGGACAAAATGCCAAATATTTAGCTGCTGTGATAGTACTGAAATTATATGGTACATCCTCAATAACAAGTTTCCTCCCCCTCCCCTTAGTCTTTGATGGACAAGTGTCAATCTTGAGGGTGTCTGTAGCGTGGGCTGCCCCATGGGGAAGCACAGTGGCACCCCACAGTCTGGGGCTGACTGGGTGCAGCACTGGGGAGAGCCAGCGTGAACCCATATGTCGCTGTAGGGCAGTGTCACTGTGCACCAACGCAGCCTTGCTTTCTGGTGTCTGCTCAGCAAAACATTAGAACTGCATAAAGGGAAGTGACTGATCATTAAATGTATGCTAATAACATGAGCCTTTGACTGAAAACATCAATATACTCCAGTAAAGTGCACAGTTAGTACACGGCAATTAATATTTATCTAATCTGATTTATACTGGGGCTTTCTATAATGCCCACTGCTGTATCATCTATGCTGTGATCAAATGCAGCAGACATACATAGTGAGGCATCTTCCCAGACTTCAGTCTCCTCCCTTCCCTCGTTCCCTTTCATTTTGTTATTTATTATTATTCAAATTTATACATCACTAAACAAAAGAGCACTCATCCCAAGCCACTGATAAACTCTTAAAAATACATCTCATAAAATGAGCAGACTCCATAATTATCCATGGATAAAAATGCAACAGCAACCATGTGACTACACTAAATTTAATCAAAATTATTAACAAATCACCACCAGAGTTCCTTCCAACCATTTCTTTGCTCATCTTTTGCCAATGAGCTATACAGAAAAGAGTGGTTTTGCACTGACACCTGAAGGTTGTTTTGAATCAAAAATCAAATGTATTTGAAGTGGTAGATCCTATCTGGGAAATGCCCTTTCCTTTTAGTACCTGTACTGATTTCTTTGGGAGACAGCAGTGATAGAACAAGTGTATTGAACTAGTTCATGGATCAGTTCGGATGTAACTTGACAGTTTGGCAAAGCTACTGTGCGAGTATGGGTAACTCAAGAAGAATAAATAAAATTTTAAAAGTTTAATTCTTGAGTGAAATCACAGCTTGAGAAGCAATGGTCATTTAAGATAGATCAATTCAAAGCCAGCCTCATATATCTTCATCAGTTGGAGGGTAGAAACTTTCTGATGGAGATTCTGTGTCTACCCTGTTTCAGTACTTGGTTGTTTCAACAGGTACAGTAACCCAGGGCTTTCTGGTGAGGGAGACATGGAAAGATCTGGGACATTCTGTTCTGGAGCAGGGCACTTGCACACAGAGACTGACCTCCAAACCTTTGTGACAGAGGTTATCATTTATCTGCTATTGAGTATCTTCTGAAGAGACTGGTGGACCAGCAAGGAGAGTTCTGTGTGTGCTTCTGGAGGAGGAGGAAGGGTATAACTGAACTATAATAAGAGGCTTTTGAGGCATGAACCTTCCCACAGTGGTTCTGGTGGAGTTCGTAGGATAGGAAATGCTGAACTTGAGATGGTCTTGGACATACTACATTTTGGGAGTGGTCCATGTAGGGGATTATCCTGAGATCCAGGTAGTGGTTGTTTCCTGAAAAGAGAGCTCAGGGTCTAAAACAAAACCTCAAAATGAGACAATTATCAATGAGTGTGGACTATCAGGGTTCCTGTGCCCAAGGGCACATTCTGAAGTTTTCTGAGCTTTTCTTTAACATTGTAGAGGTACCTGAGTTGCCTTAATCCTTTGCTGATTTCATGAATTACTTTTTCTCCTCTTGTGGAGAAGGGTTAGCAGGTTTGACATTCACTTAAACTCATTCCCTGCCTTTTCCTGACCTGAAATCTGTTTTCAAAATTGGCTGCGAGGTGAGCCTAGTTTAGGGATTTAACTCTGTAGACCGGTCTTTCATGGACCATTTCCTTTCCCTATATCTTAAGCTTCTGTGTTTGACTATTACAAATGCTTCACTGTGTGGCTCACTGTAGGTGTTCCAAATAAGCCAGGTTTTTTGTTAAATAAGGAAGTTAAATACATTATATTCCCTTTATATACTCCCATTATTTGAGAAGTGACAGAGATTGTTCTGCTAGTGTTTCTTCCTTCAACATTCTGTGTTGCACTTCAGAAGTGCTCTACTTTTGAGGGGCTGAAGACAAACACCAGGGCACCAGGGCTGCTGGCTTACAGGCAGTGAGACAGGGCCTCTTGTGTATCCTTTCATGAAACTCATCTGTTACTCATCTACTAGGCTTTCTTAATAGTGGGGAATATTTTGCTTGGAAAAAAAAAATATCCATACACTATTAATGTAAAAAAGATTTAGAATGATTTACCACTGAAAGCTGACTGACTCCTGAATTGTTAATAATAATAAAGAAGGTCAGCAGGATGTGTAATCCATCCACTTGTCTTGTTATATTGCTCCTCTATTCAACTGCAGAAGTGTACATATTAAAATTGTTTCCCCACTAAAACCAGCTATAGAAACTTGTCCCTCCATTATGGAAAGTAGAAGATAATGTATTTAGTATTGCAAGATATAGATTATTGAAAACTTGATGCCTAAATGTACTTCTATAACAATACTACTTCTTTAAGATAATTTTTATCCTATTTTATAGTTACTGATTAACTATTCTAATCTAGATTCTAAAAGCTCTGTTCAAATAGAAATGTGGATGAGGGGTAAAAACAGGATTTTTTTGTTGCTATAGAAAACCTCAAACTTATTTTTATATCCTTCTGAAAGTCAAAATGTCCAAAAGTCAGTGACACTTCAGGCAGACATTGCACAAAGAAACAAAACTTTATAAATTATTCCCCAGCTATTGCCATATCTGTAAAGTTTCAGCCTGGTTTGTGATTTTCTCTTGTGTAGGCAACTATTGCTTACTGGTTTTAATTGCTATTCTTGTAGCTATAGTAGGCAGGGTGATTCCACAAATGATAGAATGGCCTGGGTTGGAAAGAATATTAAAGATCATCAAGTTCCAACCTGCCCCCCTCTCCCCTCCACCCCCCCACCTTACACTAGACCAGGGTGCTCAAAGCTCCATCCAGCCTGGCCTTAAACGCTTCCAGGGATGAGGCAATTGCAGCTTCTCTGGGAAACCTGTTCCGGTGCCTTACCACCCTCAGAGCAAATAATTTCTTCCTAATTTCTGATCTAAATCTGCCTTCTTTCAGTTTGAAGCCATTCACTCTTGTCCTGTATTTAGACGCTCTTGTAAATAGTCTCTCTCCATCTTTCCTGTAAGCTGTGTTTAGGCACTGCAAGGTTGGAATTAGGCCACCCTGAAGCCTTCTCTTCTCCAAACTAAACAGTCCCATTTCTCTTAGCCTTTCCTCAGAGGGAATATGCTCCATCCCCCTAATCAACTTTGTGGCCCTCCTCTGGACTTGCTCTGATTACTAAGTTTTACTGCTGCGTGTTTCTGTTGCTAGGTGTACCACTCATCTGCATGAAATATTTGTATTCCCTAAAAAATTTGCCTCAGAATTGTTCAAATAAAAAGGATAGCAACTACTTACAAAGCTGTGGTAAAAAGTAAATGGCAAATCAGACTGGAGTAATATCTTTCCTCATTTTTGTACAAATAGTTTTAATTTAGCTTTTTGCTTTCTAAATTAAGCATGTGTATTTAAAAAATAAACCAACTAAAAATGGAAAAAATGGATTTGAATTGCCAAAAGAAACCATTTAGTTGAAAAAATATTTGCCATATGAGTATCTTGAAAGAATAAATCCTTCCACCACATTTATCAGCAAAACAATATTTGTAAATCATCTTTAGTGTGACAACAGTAATAATTAACATATAGTTAATAATAATAATGATTAAATAAAGGACTGAAAACTTTTTAAAATGACTGTCTGAAAAATATGCAAGACAGTAAGTTCAGAACCTAAAGCTATAAATACACAAGGGAATAGTTATTTAATATGTGCTGTAATTTGCACTATTTAAATCTAATATTAGAGCTGTGGCTTTTTATGTCAAATCTGGAATGCTTCAGCAATGTTAGATAAAAATGGTCATTTCTACATTTGCTGAAGTACATTGTGCTGTATATTATAAGAATGCCATGTAGATTTAATCCCTGTTAACTGAGATCTTTCTCATTATATGAGTAGGACATAGAAAAAATGTTTTTATTTCCTTACATTCAGTAAAGACAAACTATGTTAAAGTTTCTGTAATTATCTGCAAAGACTGGCAATAGGCAATAAAGTTTGTCAAAAGGATGATCTGCATTGACTTAACTATCCCAGTTAACAGGTTTAGTCCAGTCTATTTTTTGTAACAGGGGAGGAAAAATTCAATATATAATTTTGTGTCATTTAGGGAAACCATGAATGTAGAATCAAGGGAAGGAAAGGGAAAAAATAATAACTGTTCAAATAATTTTAGCCTGAGAAGCAAATAGATTTGACTGCAGTGCCCAACCCCCCCCAACTGTATTTGTGTACGCTGGTTCAGAGTTTAAGATTCAGATAACACTCAGTATTCAAATTTGTCATAAGCCATATGTGCAGGTGAGAAATTGCAATGTTTTGAACTGTTTAAAATTCATTTTATTTGAAACTGTGCTTCAAAACCAGAACAGTCCTGCTAACATTCTAAACATCACTTGACTCTTTAATAGTACTGCTTGAGATACTCTGAGCAGAGTTAATTTTAAAGTACAGGTAGTTAGCTAGAGTTTAGACCCCTTATCAGCTAAGAAACTTGTGTCACGTTTCCATCAAAGTTGATTATGATATTTGTTTTTAGTAGGAACTCCTGTGCATATCATTGCTTAATTTCATTCTGCTTATAATTAGGATGGCACACATAGCACTCAAAAAGGGAAAAAAAGCAACATTTTAAGTGTGTGCTTCTGTAACAGTGCTTTGTATTGATGTATTAGTGTATAAAAAGAATTGAGTACAGGGTAGGAAGGGACAGTACTAGTCTGCTGTTTTTATATAAGATATAAACCTAAGCCCATATTTCAGCACCCTGGGGTTTGCTTATTTCACATTCTCATATTCTTGATGGCCAATTCTGGAGGCAGTTGTGAACCAAGAAAGTTTTGTGCTGAGGTTAGGTCTCAATGGGAAGCAGGGCTGCTGGGGTCTAGACAATCCCCATCCTGTCTGTCTTCAGCGTATTATCTTCTTTCCCACCCAGGTTGCTAAAAGTTTTACAAGCCTATTGTTTCCTACCCAGTGATGTACTTTGGAATAACCTTTAATTCAGCAGCCTGTCTTTATCAGCCCACAATGCTTTTTGTTCTCCACAAAAGCAAACTAGTGTTCACTAACCCAAAAGCTGTGGCAATATTGAGGAGAGAAACCAAGAATTAGGACAACTGATTAGGACAAGATTTGCTTTTCGGAGAACCTATTTCTGTCACAAGGGGATGGATAAATAAAATAATGTTTCAATAATTTATGCACTGTGCACAGGGAAAACATTGGAAATGTGAAACAAAAACGACATGTAAAGAACAACTGAAGTTGATAACTGCTTTAATCAGCTCAGGTGATAATTCTAAAATAAATGGAAATATTGCTTCTGTTTTCAGCTCACAGATGGCAAAAGACTTTTGGTTATGTATCCCCCTCCCAGAAGTTCACTGCAGTCTTGTTCTCCCTGCAATGTGGGACCAGATGAGGTGTGGCCATGACCCAGATATGAACCCTCTCCTTATCACCAAGGGGCAGCATGGGCTGGTGATCAGCCTGAAGCTGGAGGAAACAGGCACCTGGCAGTCAGCCCCTAGCTCAAGACTCATTTTGGGAACACAGTTAAGTCAGTGCTTTACTTTCTCCGTGCCTCAGTTTACCTGCCTGTAAGAGAAGGGATTTATCTGCTCCCTTGGGGAATCTTGAAGTGTAAGGAATACAGAGATCATGCCCTGGCAACTTTTAAACCATTGCTCTCCCTGCTGAGTGATGAGCATCTCTGCCTCCTTTTCTCTCCTTGAGCTCTGCGAATCTTGGTCACAGCATTTGCCCTCAGATTCCTATGTCAGCTCAATATAAAAAGAGAAGAAGTTGCTATGGCATCAACGTAGTGCTCACAGAGAAGGCAGAAAGCAGCTGCCTGGGCTGCCTGGGGCCTGGAACTGGTGGGGCCAGGGCAGGAAGGCAGCCAGGAGGGCTTAGGATGGCACTGGGGACCCACACCTGCAATTGTGCAGCCACTGCGTGCAGGGGTTGGGGTCTGACAGTCCCTCAGTACAAACCCTAAGTGTTGGGTTCTTGCAGGATTTTTGTGGAGACATGCTATTGTTTTGTAAGAATTCTTTGTGCTGGCTGCTTGCTTTTGGTGGCCTGCTGAAGGCAGGGGCAGGTCACTTGTGTCACAACCCCAAGGCAGTGTGGAGGTGGGGAATGGCGGTGGCAGCCGTGGGAGACTGGGGTCCCCATGTTGGCTTAGAAAGGTCGGATCCCAAATGGCTGGGACTGGGAAGATGGTGGCACGTCATCGAGTGAGACTGCTGAAGAAGTTGAACCCTCTTTTTCTCTCTCCCTCTGCTTCTCTCTCCCCTCCATTTCTGCCTGCCCCCCCTCCCAGCAGCCCTTTGTCGACACTTGATCATTTACATCAAGTTGACATTCGCAGAGTTTACTCAGGGGTCTGTAATTGTATTCTTTCACCGGTTCTGCATTACCAACCATGAAAATGGAATCTTATCATCCCTGACCAATTTTTAATGTACAAAATGATTTGGCCGAGGTTCAAAGGGAGTCACAATTGAAATCAGGTGAATGATACATGTAGGGTTTTTTTTTTCAGTTTCTCCGTGCCTTGATTTGATTTTTCTCTTAGGCATACAGGGAGATGTAGCTTATTTTTATATGTGTGTGTGTGTGTGCGTACAAGCTATATAAATGCATGTATATACTCTGCACATATATTGATGCACTATCCACCTATCTATATTTTGTGTACATATCACTCAAATTTACCTATTTGCAATGCAATGGATGACAATGAAGTTTGCTCTAATCCCTAAAAAGCAATCAAAGAATTGGAACAGGGTTAAGCCTGCTGATAGTGCTCTGCGATTAATAGGACATTATTAAATAGCCCCCCTCCTTCAGCTCCTCTTCCATTCACCCCCCTCCCCCACCATCTTGCCAGATGAAAAGAGGCCTGGGAGACAAAATAAATAAATAAATGAGGTTACATTTACATTATAAAGAATAGGGAAGAAAACAATAGGGAATCCTCCTCACTGAAAAGCATACCATTTCCAAAGGGACAGAGTCCTCAAAGTATGAGGGGGCGAAGGGGAGTTCCTGCTCTCAAATATCATTAGAATGTTTTTTATCTTTTGGCAGTTTCATACTGTGAATAATACGGACATTTATAACTCCGTCAAGCTGCTTCTTTCAAGAGTACAGTTCCTTAAGATCAAGGAATCTATCTACTTACATAGCTCCCTTAGCTATCTTATCTAAGTGCCTCACAAACAGGAATGTATTTATCCTCACAATCCCTGGGCAGAAGGAAAATGTTCTTGTCTCCATTTTATAGATTGAGGAGAGTGACAGTGAGATTCAGGGCCTCAAAACTGTTTTTGGAGGGCCTGGCTTGAGGCATCCAGGACTTTCTACCTTTCCTCTTCTGTAGGAGCTGCTCCCGGTTTTCCTGCCCAGATGGTAGAGACCTTACCTGTATTGCTGAATGAAACGAATGGTTTCTGAAAACTATACTGAAGAAATGCCAGGTTTGACATTCCCGAGTCATTGGACATTTTTTAGAACAAGCGACTTCCTTGAGGTCATGCAGAGAGGAGGTGGCTATCCTGGGAACTGAACCTGGCCTTTTCCAATCACAGGATGCTGTTTCCTAAGACTCTTGGTAAGAGGGAATCTGTACTTGGAATATTGAAAGAATCAACAGGAGGGGCTTTTTGGTAAATGCTCAGGATGGACAAATGATCTTCTAATTGCTTTATCCATAACAAGTCTGTTGTGGGAATAGGAAAGATGTAGTGTTTTGTCACTGAGCTATGTATACAGCTTCCACAAAGGCAAATTGTTAATGACAATAGAGCCAAAGTGGTTCCAAGAGCTCTTAGGGTTAATATTTGGCGATGGGACAATGACATAATTGGTGAGAAAGTATATCTTTGGTGGGGATTTGTAGTGTTGAAGTAACTGGTAAAATGTATAGCATTCCAGGCTGCTGCTCTGGTGATGTCCAAGTCAAACGTCAGCTCTGGGAAAAAGATATAACCTGGAAGTGTGCCATGTGCTAAGAAGTAAACCTTGTGGCTGAATTATCATAAGATTAAGTGTGCTGTGTGCAATATCCATTTGTCTTAATTGGCAAGCTGAGCTATTTGATTTTCTTAAATAGATTTGCAATTTTAACCATATTTGGATTCTAGAGAAACTCGCCCTGAAATATTTGACCACCATTAAAAACAAATGGCTCCTTTAAGCAATCATCAGCTTCTCTAATTTTTGGTCGAACTCTAGAACTGAGAAGATTTCTGAAGTCAGTGTACTCATGCCCTTATTTTTTGCTGTGAAATAAGAAGTGTAAAACCTGTGCTTCTAAAAGAAGCATTTCTATAAACTGTGATCTGATAAAAAACGTTATGGGAAAAATTACATATTTCCCTGTAAACTGTGTGTCTGTTAATGGTGATTTTAATGGCAAAATATAGATACCTCTAAAAGTTCTCATTGAAGTGCTTCTTGCTCATTGCATACCCTATTTCTCATCTCAGTCATATAGCTGTGATTTTATACTAAAGACTAGAGATTAGCCTGACCAGAACCAAATTATTGTTTGTCTCCCAGATGTATTCAGATAGCGTTTTGATGTTTTATGGTGAACAGTGTTACTAAAAAGGATTTGCATACTCCCTTTGGAGTTGTTCTGGCAGGGTGGTTTTCCAGACTGGAGTCAACACATTGCACACACAACTCAGAAAATGCAGTTATTTCTGTACTTCAGAAGTATCCAGTGACAGATCTAAAAATGTGATGATGGTTAAGCACTGGCTCAAAGATGACAAAAATCAAAGGAAGTTCTTCTACGCAATGCTTTGTTTCCATAGTCTGTGTTCTTGGAAAAGTGCATGTTAGTGACACAAGTAGTAGGCTAAGATACTCCTCTCATATATAAACCTTGTAATGAGAGAAATCAACAGAGTTTCAATTGTAAATAAGGGTTTCCTTGCTGCAAAGAGAAAGGCAATGTTTTCTAAGGAATGGGAAACAAAACAACAAGTAATTCCTCCTTAGCATTCTGGACAATGCTTGACATGATTGGTGATAGTCCTGAGAAAAATGTTTGGGAACAGCTCTCTTTTTTCAAAGGAAAGCTTTGGATCTTGTTTATTTCTGGGGGTAGGAAGCTCACAGAAACATGATAGTGAAGCTATTTTAATGCATTCTTCATGAAACTAAAATAAGATTATTTCTGCCCAGCAAAAAGAGTGCCAGAAAACAAAGATAGATGCACTAAGATACTGGAAAGGTGAGAAGTGTTCATTTTCTATATTCCTTAGCCTGGCACTATGTATGCTGTGGGACCCCACAATGTCCATGTGTGCTGAAGTTTTGTGGAGCATGTTACAGACAAGAGACAAACTTTACACACTAGCAAACTGGCCATGCCTGACTTCAATAGAATCATTGCCAGTAACCTGGGAAACTGAAAACACAGTGCTGCTGGTGGTTGTCAGGATGATGATGGGTCTGATTCTGGCAAAGGCGAGGTGGGTTGTGGATTCCTGAGATGTTTGTACAAATATTTATTTAATTTGCTCTTGTATTCTGATATTTAATGATCTAAGTATGATTAAAGACTTTAACTGTTTTGCCTTTCCTGTGGTACAAATCCTTGAAATGATATAAAAAATATTAACACCGATTTCACTGTTTTAGGTATGATTTCAATATGATGACTTCTTCATTTAGCTTTACTGTAAAAATGGTTATATAACATATCATAACTCAGGATGGTCTTCTGGTTTTGGTCACAGTGATATAGAGAATAGTAATATATAGCCTTTGTTAAATAAGAATGAGATGAAAATTTATTACAGGCTATAAGTATCATAATGAATACAATAAAGTCTGCTTTTAGCTGTTGATTTTTATTATTGCAGTATCACCTGTATCACAGGAGCATTCCTGACATTTGCCAGAGTTAGAAAGATCTATCCTTGGGCTAAAGGGAAATGCCACAGGCAGAAACTGTGATAAATTGTGAGAGTTTTTCACAGTAGATTATTTAGAATTAATACTAAAAGAAAGGCAACTGTACAGAACCACTACATCCTCCAACAGATCAGTTCTGGAATCAAAACATCATGACTGAAACTACCTGCTTAACCACTTTTATTTTAGTTTGGAGGATTTGTGAGTGAAAAAGAGGAGCTTAATGAAATCTCAAAAAAAACCCAAAACAAAACACCAGAATTGCAGGTAATTAAATTATCTCCTTTGGGATACCATAATTTCACAAGAGATGTGTTAATCTTTGGAGAAAAGGAAGCTTGAGAGTTAGCCAGAAGGACGTAATAAAACTCAAAGTAAAAGCTAGCACAAACATTCTGATGCAGCTGATAGAAAACAGACAATTTCACAAAAAATTTTCTGTATATAAACTTAAATTTTTTTAATACAGTTCAGCATAGGAAGGTATCTAGAAATCAAAACTGATCAAAAATTGAGTTTTTTTCTCACAAAAGATATATCAACATAAGAATATCAAAACATAAAAGCATTGGGGAAGTAAAACTTCTGAAATATTGCCTTTGCAAAAGGTAAAGTGTTTGATTTTTATATTTTTAATTATTTCATCATTAAACTGCAGCTGCTGAGAATCTTACTGGAATTCCAGTTTGGATGTGTGATGGCTCAGTCAGCTCCACATATTGGGTTCACAGCTGAGTTTCATTTTCTGTGA
>VYZQ01054849.1:21211-38218 GCA_013400655.1 Mystacornis crossleyi | reverse complement strand
TAACTGCTTGGGGCTGTGCATACTTGCTTAGGGTTTTTACGGAAGGATGAAAAAAACATGGTTCTAACCTTGATTCAGCTTCTTGCCTAAATCAGAGCTGGAGCAGGGACTGACTACAAAAGCAGGAAGGAAAAGCAGCCCAGAAAAATGTAATCAAGGTAAGTAGTTACTTTTCTGTTTCTACAGTGGAAAAACATCTACCCATTTGAGAAAAAAATATAATAATTTTCCGAGAACATTTTAGGTATTCGAGAATTGCAGACCACATGTGGACAATGTCAGAAAACATGAGTTGCAGTCAGAAATTCTGATATTCTTACCCACAGTCAGGTATAAAGTGTGTGGCTTCTCCACTTGTCTTTTTGAGGTAGTTCTGGTTGTGTACAGAAGCAGCCAGGACCTTAGGGAGGCTGTCCTTTCCATGCAGGCAGAACAGGCTTGGGCTGCATTCCTAGGGCAGCTGTATTTTATGCACTGGAATAGGCAATTTCTTGCTGAGTTGAACCACACATATGTTACTTGCTATTGTCCATGAATAACTTAGGGAAAGCTGTAGTAAGTCTATCCACTTCCTAATCCTTCCTTCCTTCCTTCCTTCCTTCCTTCCTTCCTTCCTTCCATTTGCACTGAGACTGTTTAGTGCTATCATATATACAATTCTCTTTGTCTAGGTTTACATAACATATGATTGGAATCTCATAGTATTTAGAAAAAATATCTATTTGGGCAAATATTAGAATAATTTCTAGTTTAAAATTTGGGATTTGGAAGTATCAATAAATAAACTGAGAAGCAATTGAGCATCTGTGAAATGGGAAGCAATTTTCTAGGACATGAGAGATGTGTATCAGAAAAAGGCTGTGGTCTGAGCCCCAAAACCCTTTACATAAAAAAAAGTCTCATTAAGCAACTTGTAAATATGTTCTTGGATTTTGGCTTTCTATTGTCTCTCAAAGCCTTTTATCAAATAGGCACATTTCTTAAATTATTTTGTCCAGTGCCCAGAGCATTGGAGATCAGTCCCACTGCATCTGAGACCAAAGCTGAGTTATTTTCTGGCCCTTGTCAGGTTTAAAAGTTTGCCGGCTTTAGTTACCTCTGTGCAAACCCTCTGCCACCAAGAAATCAATGCAGAAGACCCTGGATTTTTACCTCGGTGGAGCAGAAATTACAGTAGCTACATGCGGTGAGTAGTGTGCACTTACTGGCTTTTCTGACTAGAACCAAGTCTGAAACACCCCAAGAGGCCACAGTTCGTAGAAGGGAAGCACTTTTCTTCCAGCTTCCAGTCAAGCCTCGGTCTGCATGCCAAGAGTGTAACCTGTTGCTGCTTTTTATATTTGACTCACTGTGTGAGACACTGTCAAGTCAATCTAATATCAAACCAGAGGTTTTGTAAATCAGTAATGAATAAAGCCTGGCAGCAATAGAAAAACATCCATGATATGAAAAAAGTCTGGGGGAATCTTAATTTTAAAGAAGCAACATTGCTCCACATTGTTTGTTACTCAGACATTGCTGAACGTTCATGTGTGGAAAAGAGGCAGGGGACCTGATTAGAAGGAGGCACAATCAACAAAAGGGAGACTGATCGCCCCTTCCTTCAGTCTTTGAGTTACATACAAAAATTAAATAGAATGTGTACATGAGGAGATGTGACTTTGTTGTGATAATACTATGCCTTTTGAATAAAACTGAGACATTTCTTTTTTTCTTTATATATAAATGAGAATACTATTCTTTATGTTGTCATCTCTTTTCTTGCAAATATTTTCTATTCCTAGTGCATTTGCAAAATCCAAAACAATTTTTGGCCTCCAGTTCTTTAGATTTTTGAAGGTACTATTTGGAAAAGGAAGGAACAGATCAGAACTTCTATCTGGGGTTGATCAAGAAGGTTTAGAGGTCTTCCAGATGTGTTCAATGTTTCTGTTCAGTTAATCCTGAACAACACCTTGCAAGTCAAAGCAGTAGCATCCAGTAGATCAATGTATGTGATGCTGGGGCCAAACTTTATGGATACACATAATAAATACCTAGTTAAAGTAACAACTCTGTTAAGTATTCACACTTGACTCTAGTGAGAACCTTAATGTATTTTAGAAGTGCTTGTACAGAACTGGAGTTCAGCTCTCTCACGGATACAGTTGATTGCATCCTTGGTTTAAAAAACACAGACTTTTAGGAACCCTTTCCCTTGACAGCTTCTTTCTAGTTATCAAGCCCTTCCATTCTACTTTTACTATCTCTTTCCTTCCATACCAGTTTTCCAATCAGTTGTGTTTCTTTTCCTCTTACACACTTTTTCTCTGATCTCTACTGCCACCTTGAAGCTGTTCACTCTGCCTCTTTTTGAGAGGCCCAGGAAAAAAAATTGGATTTTTGGCTACTTTTGATTGCTTCAGGTATATTAAAACAGTTGAAAACACAATGTTAAAATGGAAGGGTGACCAACCAGAAAAGCTTACATTTCATCAAAGTATATGGAGAAAGGAACTTTGTTAAATACAATGGTGAGTGAATCTATTAGAGGCTCAAATATTTCAAATGATTTTGCTTCTCAAGATACCTACTGCTTCCAAGGAGATGCACAAAGCTAGTTGCAATTTTATGGAATCCCACAAGTCAATTATTTTGATGACATGCAGTAAATTATCTGGATTTTGCTGATATGCAGTAAATTATCTGCATTCACCAAATGTTGAGAGAGTTTAAAGACCGAGAGATAGTGTTGTTCTCCCTGTTCTTGTCTCTATAAACTGCCTCAGTGTTTATCCAGAAAATGTAGACCTCTGTGGACAGTTCTTTGGAGTAGTAACACTCTTTAAAATAAACTCTTCCTATTAGTAGATCCTAGTGACATCAGACTGCTGTACCATGTTTAATTGAAAGTGGCAAGCAAACATTGTACAACTGCTTCTAAAATGCCTGGGAGCTATTTGAAAGCTTTAGCATGTCAGAGGGAGAAATGGCCTGGTTCTATCTCCCTTTCTTGAGGGAGGGGAGTGGGTGTTGTGAGGGAGAGAAAATTAACCTTTCTGTGCTCCAGAACTGCTTTGTCTGTGTGTCTTTAGCCTTTGGTATACTACTAATTTTTGGAGTGGTTGAATTTCTGTGGATACTCCTCCTGTAATGCGATTATCTAAAGAACCAACTACTTGCTAACTGACTGAGTTTGTTCAGGTCCTGTTTATTTGTAATTGGTTCTAAGAGGGTTCGGCTGTGCTAGTGCACTTGTTTGTGCTATCAAATAATGTACTACATGTGAGAGAGACCAAGAGACCAAGGTAATAGCCTTAGACACTTGAACAAATTTAGGAAAGGGCACTCCCTATTCTCTGTACTGAGACCTAAATGGCAGCCTGGTGCCAACAGTAAGGAGTGACATTTATAGCATCTAACAGTTAGAAAACCTTCAGATAAGCTACCCTTGCATTTCCTGGTAGGAGTCCTTCTGGCAAGGAAGATCACCTTTAGTAGGTTAAGAAACTATTGCTTTTCAGTCTTTAATATAAAGGAAGCATGAGTTTTGTCACTTTTAAATACTTTTAAATGATATTTAAACACTTTATTCAGAATATTGTTGGGGGATACACGTAATAAATCAGTGGGTTTTTTTCACCAAGAAAAAAGCCTGGTGAATAGAATTGTAGCCTACTCAAATTCATCGATCTCTTTCTACATCACATCTACTATTTTCAGGCTTTATCCTACAGCTGATTAAATCTATTAGAGAGCTTGCTTACCTGCCTAAGTATTGTGGTTTTAGAATTTTGTGATGAGTCTGTAATTAGTCCTGTGGTGCAGCTTTGGCAATTTTCCATACATTATCTCAAATGGCAAAAGGTAGCAAGTTTACAATATGAGACCATGGCTATTTAAGCACTTTTGAGCATCCTGATACTGCAGGACTTTTAGCATCATTTCATACAGAAATGATGGAGCTAAACATTCCTTTAGCCCTACTGACATCAAATAAAGCCCCCTTTTTTCTGGGAGATAATTAGTTGTTACCCCCATTGAAACTATACTTTATTTTGCAAGAGAAGCCTGTAATTGGACATTGTTCCCACCCAGTACTGAGCACAAGTGGGGTTTTTTTGTTGCAGCAGTACGTGCCTCTTCTCAATGTAGTTATTGGTTTTGTAGAGCAGCCTTTAATTTCTATCTAATGTGTGGTCTTTTGTGACCTGTGTGTGCAAAGCACTACTTCACAGTCCAGAGGTGAGACCACAACTAATACACCACAAACCATTCTGGGACTGCAGTGTATGACCTCAGAGGTCAGTAAGTGGAGAATAATAGAGATGGAAAGGGGAAGATGGAGAGAATCACTTATAAAGAAAGAAGAGCAAAATAAATATCTAGAAGAAATTGGAAACTGTAGGCAATGAAACAAGAACACAGCGGCCTGACATATTCCAACAGGGGTATATTGGGTTTGTGTGGCCAGCTTCTGGTAGTGGGAGGGCTACAGGGCTGATTTCTGTGGGAAGCTGTGAGCTGCTTCCCCCAGGTCCAGGGCAGCCAATGCCATCTGGTTATGTATACTCAGCTCACCAGTGGCTGAGCCCATCAGTTGATGCTGGTAGTGCCTCTCAGATTTAAGAAGAGGAGGAAGTTTCAGCAAAACTGCAACTTCAGCAGCAGAGAGGAGTGAGAATGTGTGAGAGGAACAGCTTTGCAGACACTCAGGTCAGTGCAGAAGGAGAGCGAGGAGTTGCTCCAGGCATGGTGTAGACCACCAGGGGCAGCTTTGCCCCTGCAGCTCGTGGAGGACCACAGGGGAGCAGAGATCCACCTGCAGCCCTTCGAGGAGCCCACACTGGAGCAGGTGGGTGCCCAGACGAGGCTGTGACCCTGCAGGAAGTCTGTGCTGGATCAGGCTCCCTGTCTTAATCTTGACCAAGGAAACTTCTGTCCAGGGCAATGAGGGACTGGCTTTGGTGGGCACCTGGCATCCAGCCAGGGTCAACCCACCACAGAGGGATTATCAGGAATGATTACAGGCTAGCAAAGTTGTATCTACTGAAAAACATATTCTCTTGTTGAACTCTATTGTGCTTCTAACTCTTTATTCAGGTGAACTGTCCCACTGGGAGCAGGTGGACTGCTTGGAAAAGATTTCTTTACATAGTTTTCAGGCCTCTTGGACTGCAAAATTCTCTGGCAAGAAAAGAAAATGAGGTTCCAGTAGGGAAAACATTTAATAACGGTTTGGATGAAGCCCTGAGTTATTAACTCTGGAGGATGGTGTTTCTGTGGAAGGCAGAAGACTTTCATGAGTCCCTTTCTCAAACAGTAGCTTTGAGGTTAGGACTAAACTGAAGGAGTTGAAATTGCCCTAATACTGTAAAACCTCAGCCATGCTCTGACTCGGAATTATGGCAAGAAATAATTGTACCTTTCCTCCCCCCTGCACGGAGGCTTCAATTGCCAAGGGAATGTGAACCACAGGGGAAAAGCATAGTCCAGCCAAGGTCTGAATCTGGGTACAAGGGGCAGCAGGGGCCTGGCATGGGGCACAGTTCACATAGTCCATAAGACTATCAAGAAGGAATAGAAGTAGAGACCTGCCTGATCCTTCTAATTAAATTACCTGTTGTTTGATATTTATATTTGAATGAATGGTTTACTGACAGTGTAATATTCTGAACTTGTGAAATCAGGAGTGACAATTCTTAACAATAAAAACCTTTTGGAAGCTTAAAGGCTGAGTTCATTGAGGTCATTTTTTTTCTTTTCTTCCCCCTCTTTTCCCATCCCCCCCAACTCCCCCTTACTGGGCAAGAATCAAAACTTTTCCCAGATTCACTTTGGAATAAAATCTTTAAAAAGGTAAGTTTTGTGAAAAGTAAAGTACAAAGAATACCCAGGTAACTGAGTTTTGGTTTATTTTGGGTTTCTATAGATCAGATTTGAAAGGGACACATGGCGTGTCTCATTCTGATTCTCTCAGTCATCTTGTCCACATCATTAAACTGTCCAAAGATCCACTTTTATGTAATATTGAAAAGCCATGGGCTTAAATATAGTTGCAGTTTTGTTTTGGGACTGGAAAGCATTACTGGAGCTGTATTCAGAAACCTCTCTCTCATTCTTTCTTTAGCCAGTACCATCATTCTCTCAAAGACCCGTGTCTGGGATTAATATTATATGCATGAAATGTTTCGTGTACAGTAGTGACATAATAAGAAGAGGCATTGTATTAGTTTGTGCATGAAGAAGAATCGATTACAGAAACAGGAAGTGTGTAAGGACTTGCCTTAAGATGCCATTTTTATTAACAACTAAGTTCATCATTTTAAGGCAAACATGGTTCATGCTTTTTAGTTTTTTATTTTAAATTTGCCAGGCCCTGTCTAAAGAGGTAGCACCCCATTTATTTCTGTTCTTCATGCATATCTTGCACAGAAAATAGCCCATGTGGAAAGACAGCAAACAGATAGCTGCAGCTGTTGCCACTTATGCTCCACAGCACAATTTTATAAATTAATGGTTTCTAATCCCAAAAATAATATAGATACAAAATGGTGTTACATTCCAAACTGCCAGGCTGAAGTCCCTTGCTCTTATTTCATAAATATGTTTATAAGAGTCTGGATTAATCTCTCAACTGCAAGAAAAGCTTTAGAAATCAGTTGGGTTTTAAAGCTAAAGTTATTGACCTTTGGCAAATCATTGGTAGCCAGGGAAATACACTGAGGTATCTCTTTGTTGAAATATTTAAAACAATTGTAAGGCACCAGAGCTATTGTTAGATAAAGCTCCTTCTAGTCTTGCCATCTACTTCACTGGCTGAAGATAAATGCAAATGCTTTTGGCACTTTTGGGCTATTGTTAAAGTGCAGGAATAAAACATGCTTGTCTGACAATTGCAGGTTATTAAAGACTATTATATTGGTAATCCCTGGGAAATGGAGGTAAATCTCTCTTCAGTAGAAGCAACAGAATAACTCTTGTCTAAGATTTTGATTATTATTATTACTTTGTGATTTAGTAAAACAATCTGCAAATTGTTCCTGACCTCAGATTTTCAAAAATTGTGAGTCAAATCTCTTTACTCCCAAGACATGCAGCAAAATATTGTCCTACCTGTTTTAAAAGGCTGTATTTTCAAATTCTTCTTTCCAACTGGAGAGTTTATGCTCTCTGAAAAAATAATAGCAGCCTTATTAGCATGAGTTTTACTATAAAGAAGGTACCTAAAAATATCAATATAATGGTAGAATCATGAGAATCAGATACGTTACTACATAAATATTTTATTTTAATAGATTCTGAAATTAATCTCAAATGGATAAAGTTATTGACAACAAATGTATAAGTTATGGGAGAAAAAAAGCAATAAATGAAAACTTTTGTTCAGCACTTCTGATCTCCCACACTTCCAGAAAATGAAGAGACATGCTGGTGCGTGGTGTTTTCGAAAATCAGACTGCTGTTCATATCTCACCTTATTACCAAAGCAGGATGACAGAGACGATGTATTGACAAATAAGATGCCTTCTATTCCATCCTTCTCTTCATGCTACATTAGTTTTACTCTCATCAGTAAATGTGTTATTAAAATAAGCGATACCAAGATGACAGAAAAAGAGCTACTGTGGGGAGCTTGATGTTGCCAGGGTCATGCCAGTCCACTTGTTATTGAAAACACCTTCCTAGTTTTGCCTCTTTAGAGTATTTTTTGTTGTGGTTGTTAACCTTTAAAAAGGTTACCTATTCTTTGTGCAGAAAGTTTAGTTAAGCTTTTATTACCTCAGCTGTCTTCTCTCTCTCATTACAGCTGCTGGCCTTTGGCAGTATAAGAACTGTGTAGCCCTTTTTCCCCCTCCAACCCCTTAGTTCTCAATATCTTAGTACCCAACATCTTGCTCTGTACCATCCTGGGAACTGGGAAGGAGAGAATAAAGATGTGTGAGAAAGCATCCTGGAGCCTGAGAGATAGTGCTGCAGTAAGGGATATTGCCCTGCAGTCAGCAAAGCACCCAGAAGTTGTCCCATTCATTTAATATAGGACTTGGAAAAGGCTTGGACCTCTACTGCCTTCTACTTCTCCTTGGATCACATGAGGGAGTCACATGCAGCACATGGAGCAGTCAGAACAATGGGACCTCAAACTTGCTTGAATTTTCAGACAAAAGACAAAAAATTAATGGGGACATGAGGGAAATATTACATGCTCCGTTCACTTTGAATCCTGACATGATTATTCAGTTTTTGGGGGCAAGTTAGGGGATTGTTGTCTCCCAGCTCAGGCTATACAACACATGGAGTTTAAACATGTCCTGTGTAATCTGGACATAGCAGCACAGAGGGCTGACTGGACTAGTGCAAACTGTCTTGAGGTCTGTCAGTGTGCTCCTGCAATCTGTGATGCATTTCAGAATTGGGAACTGCTAAAAGTCCATGGATATTTTTTTAGTTTTAGGGTTTTTTTTAATAAAGCACATTGTGACCAAGAGCAGATGCAAATGGTAAGTATTTGTGAAGGAGATAGACTTCCAAGAAAAACTTTCAGTCTAAACACATTGAAGAATCTCAAGCATTCTGTTATCCCATCAGAACAGATGTGAGAGCAACTTTAGAAAATAACCAAATTCATGTGCAATGAAATTCATTATGTAGGCTCTTACATACAGGTGAATCAAGAACTAGCTCAGATAACAGAAGGAATAAAGTCACGTTTTTGTTCTCACTGGCTGGGACAAATTTAGTATAATCTTAAGAAGTTTGGCCAGTTTGCCAGGGAAAAATACAAGGCTGCATAGTATAAGATTTTTGAACACACCAAGCTGGAAAAGTAAAAAAAAAATATGTAGCAAACATAATAATGGTCCTAAGAAAAGATGACGAAAACAAAACCATTTGTATCTACAATACAGAGCTGAAGTGCAAGAAGGAAAACCAGAAGGCTGGGAAGTATAGTAACGAGATGGGGAGTGTGTGAAACAACAGAAGAATGGAGAACTGAATTGCAGAGTACAAAAAAATCAATCCATGACTATGATGAAATTCCTGGAAAAGAAATGATAGCTTAGGATCAGGTTAAGATCAGATGAAGGGATGTAAAGGATATATGGTGAGGAGGCAGGAAATTATTGAAGAGCACAGAATCTGCCTCAGAGAAGGCTGGAGAAAAGCCCAAACAGTGGCTGGAACGCAGGCATGAAATGGTCCCACTGCATTCATTTGACATAGCGACAGAAGGTTTTTACAGATCGTCATGTTGTCTCTCACTTACTGTAGCTCTAGTGTTCAACTCTGGGAGTGACTTGGGAAATTTGTCCTAGTGATGCTCTTGTCAGTGTTGCCTCCTCCTTGCAGGGCTTCTATTTGCCTGGTGTTTATTTGTTCGTGTTTCAGCGTGATGAAGATGAATTGCATGAAGATGCAGCTCGTCAAAGCTAATGCAGGAGACACATCTCAACACATCATCAAACCAAGGCTCAGAACTGATTTCTGCTGTTGTCCTTGGCTTTGTCCACCATGTGTTTTCCAGTTTGGATTGTTTTATGGGCAAGACAGTTGCTCTACAACTTAATAACATGGACATACCTTGACAAGGAGCTGTCAGGACTTTTTAAGTGTTATTAAAACCTCACCTGAAGGAATATTTTAAATCATATCATATTATAATCAGCATGAACTTTGTGCTCTAACATCATATGCTCTTGCATCAGTTTATCTGAAAATCCTTTTTTTTTAAACTTTCACTCTGGAGGTCACTTTATCTGCATGGATTTTTCCTTACCTCATGCCTTTTCACAGATTTTTGTGACCAGGCAATAGCTTTTGGTACCTCTCAGAAATGTGTTACGCCATTCTCCCACAGAATAACCATCAGGTGGAGAGAGAAGGATGGTTGCTATGTTAATTCCAAATCCTTAAAGAATTTAAGTCTAGGAGGGACTGTTAGGACAACTTAGTCTAACATCCTACTCATCACACGTAGCATGAGCTGCAGAACTTCATTGGATGAGTTCTGAATCAAAGAATATCCTTCATCAAAACTGTCTGGTTAAACTAGTTTTGAGGATTATAGGTGATGAGAGCTTATCATGAAGCAAGATGTTTCAATATTTAATTGCTTTCAAAATTTGTGTCTTGTTTCTCTTTTGCATTTATCAATGTTCATAAACATTCTGCCTGGCATGTGATACCATTTTTTGTCTTCTGGTTTAGGCTACTTTTACAATCAGAAGAAGTCTTTTTCCTTTATGCATGCCTGTAATCTGACTGAAGCCCTCTATTATCCTTCTCCTTGCTAAACTCAGTACTCAAACCTTTCCGCTCTGGCAGTAGCACAGGCTTCTTTTCTTCAGTCTTTTAAACTACAAACTTTTTACATTCTGGCCACCAACACATGTTATCAGAACTATCTCTTGTACACTCTAAGTAGGTAGTTTGTTCACTTATCAATTTTTGTTGGTGTGAGGAACTCTCAAAGTGTTAATAGCAAGTTTTTTGTTCCTTTGTTTTTTTCTTTTGTTTTGTTTTGATTTTGTTTATTTGTTTTGTTTTGATTTAATGGGGGGGATGTTCAGCTTAGAGGAATTGGTAGAGGAAAAGAATCTAAGTAGTCAAAGACAATTGTATATTTTTTTGGAAGAGGAAAACCAGGCCTGTGGATAATATACAATCAGGTACAGTAAGTTGTATGCATTTGGCATGTGGCAACAACATTTCAGCTTTCTCAGAAATAGAAAATACAGTTAGAGAGGAATTAAACAACATCAATTTTTACCTCAGAGGTCAGTGCTCTTCACAGCTGAAAAAGACTGATGTTCCAGTGTAAGGTTTTGTACTTTTCCCAAGCATCTAGGAACCTCTGTCAGATGGACTGAACCTGATTAGGGATGAAAACCTTCACTTTATTTGAGGGGGTAAATGTTTCAGTGACTGCGGTAGCTGCTGATGACAACAGCATCCAAAGTGTTCTCAGGCCTGGACTGGAGCATACGGATCAATATAAGCATAGATTATGTTTGTAATGCCATAGAGGACATTTATTATTTCTTCTGCAATGTCCTTTTGGAAGCAAAGCAATGAAGCTTTTTTTGAAAGAGGAACCACTGATGATGGTTATGGTGATGATTTTGCCTATATCATGTTTTAAAGAAGAAACTTGTCCCATGCCTTGGTGAGAATGTTGCTGAAGTATGTTAATTGTCTTGTGATAAAATCAACTATTTTGGCAATGAAGGCAAGGGCGTAGTCTTGTATATCTTCCTAATTGCTGGAAGGAGGGGAGGTGAGGGATTGTGTGGCCCTGGATTGCAGTCCAGGTTACTTCCCAGTCACCAGAGATGCAGAAGATATTTTTTTCTGCTCTTGCAGAGGCAGCTATCTATTAAAATTTTTAATTTTCCTTTTTCATATTAGTGTTGATGGCTTTAAATAAAAAATTCATCTGCCCCAGGCCCATATTCTTCACTTTCTGTTGCGGCATTTTATCAAGTTATATAAGAGACTGTACAGTCCCACTGAATTATAACTGCCAAATAGAGAACTCCAGTCCTACTGTTATCGTCCCTGTTATTCTACCAGACATATTACAGCACATGAAGAGTCTTAAACCTAGTGGGATTGTTAATTTCCCTACAACAACCTTTTAATGCCCAGAACTATATCCTCTGCCTGTGATGCTAAATAATAGCATAAGGAATTTGGGCAGGGAAACCTAGTCTCAATTAAATTGCAAGGGGACGTCATAAGAAAGAAGAGGAAGAAGAGGCCCTTGAAGTACATCACTGAGTTCCTTATAGTTGATCTGACAGAGTCGGAGTCTGTTGATCTAAAACTCCCCCTTTTCCGTACTGTAGAGGATGACAGATGTTCAGAGGAACCTGATTAGTGTTTTTGCTCTGGGAGGCAGAAGATGTTATGATTTACTTATATTGTTGATTCAGTGTTCTTTGTTCTGAAGTTAGTAGCAAATGCTGCAGTTGCTTTTCTGAACTACTGCCTGAATTTTATGTGCCTTTTCCCCACATTTCCCCCACAGTAGCAATGGTTTATTTTGGCTGAGTCTGAAGGGTTTCACACCTCAGCTCCAAGGCTATGCCTCCAGATCATATTTCTACCATTGGGATTACTTTTTTCACTGTCATTCCTCTGTACTTCAGACAGTCATCTATGATGGGTCTTGTACTTAAAAAAGCTCTGACTTGTTATTTTCTATAATGATGCACAAGGCAGAGAACTTTATGGGGGCAGTAGAAATATAAATATCTTACCAATACAGGGCACTTAGGTCTTTTGGTTCCATAGTAATTGTCTGAGGAGCAACTTGAATTTCAAGTAGGTTTTGTATTTCATTGTGAATATTTCACATACTTCTAAGAGACAGCCAGAATCCATAAAGGTCATGTACTATTGCTGATTCTGTGTCATTTGTCACAAAACAGCCAGCTGCTAAGATCCCCCTATGACCAACATTACCTGGCAGCTCAGACAGTTTTGGGAGAGCCATGTAAGAAGCAAAGGAGGATCAAGACAGAGATGACACTGATGCTGGCAGAGTGTCAAAAGGCCTGTTCAGAGACATTACCATTGTCTCTGTTCTCCACAGCACCACTCTGCATCTCATACGGAGGTAACCATTGCATGATAGGAAAACTCTTGTGCCACAGGTCTTCAGCTTGGATACCCCTACCCCATTAACTCCAACCATCTGTTAAGATAAAAACCTCTACTTTCCTTTGTTGCCTGTGTAAATTTACTATTTTCCTCTGCTTGAAAATTTTTTAGTCTGAAGTAGTAGAAAGAAAAAATTATCATCATACTCAACAACTTACAAACAAATTAAAACACGCAAGGAATGATGGCAAAATAAAAATAAATTGAAACAAATCCAGTAAGCCCTGCTTAAGGTAGAATATACTGCCAAAAATGCTCCCGACACTGTAATTCCTGTATGTTACAATAAGAAGATGCTCTTTACCTTGGAGGCAACATAAATTCAGTGTGTTAATACACAGGCTGCTAAGGCTAATGCTGCTTTTATTTAAATATTGTCCTGAACACAACATACAGCCACTGTACATTAACGACATGTAAATCATTGCTGTGTCATAACTGCCCCAACCTATTTCGTACATTTCTTTTCTAACATTGTCAAACTTTTGTTTCATTTCTCCTCTTCTCTTGAATAAATGCTGTTTTCAGTGCACAGCTCCAAGCTACCTCTTTATTGCCAGTTCCAGACCTATAGTACCTGGAGTTAATTGCCCTTCAGCTACATATTGTTAACTGTGATATGCCTGCTACCTATAAAGAAAAAAAAGACTTCCTTTTGTACTAGAAAATAAGATATATTCTACCGAATTGCTGGGGTGGGGGGAAGCCTTTGTTGAAAGAATGTGACTACAGCTATTTTTATTAGTATTATAAAGAAATCCGTGCTCCATTGAGAGCACGTGCTGCAATGTTAAATTGCGGGGAATGTAACATTTCCTATGCTATCAAGACATTATTTGCAGCTTGTTTAATGAACTCAATTTCATTTTTATCTGTACTTTGTATTTAGATAAAGAAACAAATAAAGGAACAAAAATAGGAGATTGCTCTGGCAATCCCTTCTTGGAAAGGGGAAAAATGATATAGCAGTCTCGACCACAGATATCTTGGTCGCATTGTCAGGATGGACAGCTCAGTCTGTCATTCATTGCCCATGGCGGTGAACTGGGACACGAGCTGTTGATACGACACTAAACAGAGAATTACATTTTTCTACACTGTATGGAAAACAGAGATGTATTCTTGTTCTCTGTGCCTCTGAACAGGAGAACAATGCTGATAGGAGCCCACTACTTTAAATCGTTGTTGGCTATTCACAGCATTAACAATAGAAGGCAGTTGTGAACTGGCAAAAAAAAGAAAAAAGTCCTACTGGAAATGACAGGAAACCATTTGGCATGTGAGGAAAAGAATGCAGGCTGGTTTTATTCAAACGATGGTTGAATTGCTAAGGAGCTGTCAAGTTTGCTTTGGGTCTTGGAGTATTTGCAGGGTGTCCTATTGTCTTTCCCCCCAGTTTGATTTCAGTTCTTTGGATACCAGAGCAATAAACTGAAAACTCCCATGACTGCTTAGTGTTATCCTTCAAACTGACAGATGCTCCTAAGAAAGGTCCTGCCTCTGCAGTGGGAATGGACATCTACAGATATGTGTGTGTTGCGGTCTGTAGTTTCTGCGTAGGCACGGCAAGCCGCAAGCCTTCCCAGAGAGTGCAGCACGGCTGCCTCGGGGAGAGCGGCTGTTCCGCTTCCCGCGGCCCTTCCGTGAGGCCCCGCGCGCCTGCTCCCGCTGGCTGCTGCCCCACAACACGGTGGTGATAAAGGAGGCGAGAAGGGTCTCCGCATGGGGACCCAGAAGAACTTTATTCACATGGTGGTGTGCAGGTTCCCCGAGGCAGATCGCCCAAACCGCTGGGAGTCTGGAGTTTTATATGGGGATGAGGGGGACGCAGAGAGCACATGGACTAATGGTCTCAGGGCGCAGGGGTGGTACATGGGCGGAGTTGGGGTACTGGAACCAATAGGGAAAACCCGAGGGAGCGGCCAGGACTAGGGGCAGGGAAGTGAAAACAATGTGAGAAAGGCAGACATTTAGTAAGAAAAGGTGTGGGGAAATAGAGTATTACATGTGTGGGGAGAGAGAGGTTGTTTGTTTGATTTTTAGTTCCTTGTTTCAAGTAAACTCCATAGAAAAGTTAACATCTGAGATTCTTCCTACAAGGGTACACAGCCTCCAGGTATGGAAAGAGGTGCTGCTCCCCTCCAGCTCAGAAAATGAGTGAGGTTTTTCTGTGTATACAGTGGTAAAAATAAATTTTCAAAATACTGTTATGCCTACTTAGAAATAATCATCTGGAGACTTTAAAACCCTGGTATATTCAGCTTCTACGTTCTGTCTTTGGACGGTATAAGAGGATGTTGTACCTCTTTATTTAGGCCTTAATTTCTTCAATTTGCTGTTATTTATTTATTTATTTATTTATTTATTTATTTATTTATTTATTTATTTATTTATTTATTTATTTATTTATTTATTTATTTATTTATTTATTTATTTATTTATTTATTTATTTATTTATTTATTTATTTATTTATTTATTTATTTATTTATTTATTTATTTATTTATTTATTTATTTATTTATTTATTTATTTATTTATTTATTTATTTATTTATTTATTTATTTATTTATTTATTTATTCATGTATTTATCCTCCCATTAGCCTTTTGACTATTTTTCCTCTCACCACCAGTTGTCCAGTGGAGAAGCCCTGTGGGGAGCTCAGGCATGTTGGAGCAAGCATTGTATTAATGTGGTTGCTACCTACAGTGAGGCTCAGCATGACTAAGCGTTTATCTGTGTTTCTGTTGCTGCAATTCCACAAGTCCTGTAATATACCATGACCTTAGGAGATGAAGAAGAAAACTGCAAAGATTACAGCAGGGAAAAATCCCCTTTCTGATTTTAGAGATAGATAGGGGAAGAACCAGATCTTGTGACCCTTTGTGTAGAGCTCTCTAGAGACAGGTCTTAGGTGATGCGGGGCGCACTCCATTTGGCATTCAGTAGACTGGAGGTGGAAGTAGCTTCCAGTTTGATATCCAGGACTGTGGGCAGCTAACCACAAAGTGACCACATTCCATGGAGATTTACCACTGTCAGAGAAACGTGGTTTGACGTGCTGTTAGTGGCCATCTCTTCCTCCACACTTAGTAATTTTTGTGTTGCACATACATTTAACTTAAATACATAGCCACTGCCTGTGTCAAAATTAGGGTGAACCACTACAAGGGACTTAATTTTGTTATTTGGAGGGATTTTTCCTTTGGGAATCCTGAGGCAGAACCTGTAGCCTCACAGGGGCTATGTGTGGTGAGGCCTCCCTTCCCTCAGCAACTGGAAGTCATTTTTCTCCCTCACCTGAGTTACTGAGACAGTGTCAGAAATTGCCTGGTGATTTTATCACCCTGCCCTGGTGCAATCACACTTGTTCAAACCTAGGAGCTAACTTTGAGTCTAGATACTTTGGTCCCGTAGCAACAGAGGAACTGCTTTGCTGACTTCTGTGCAGTAGAAAACTTGTGGAGGAGGCCGAGATGGGTGGCTGGGGATGCATTTTCTTGGAGAGACTGAGTCAAAGCCAGCTGGAGCATTTCTTAATGTCGTTAAGTGTGCCGAGTGACCCTGTGCTTATGGGATATGGGGGAGATCTCTGTGTTGCTCTGCCTGCATAGACAGTGCATGTCTCCCCAGCAGTGATTTACTGAAAAGTGAGAGACAGCTAGGAAAGCTGATGTTATTTTGCAATTGTTAAAAATCTGGCAAAAGAAAGAGGAATGTCTTGTAATATCTCTGTATAAGCAAGTAATGTGACCTTAAACAAAACACAGCTACTGTCTATTAAAGCTGTCCTGAAAAGTCTGGCCTGGCAATATGGCTGTGTTGCTCAGCTTCTGGTATGTATTATTCAGAAAGGTCCCAGAAAATACTGTGTCTTCAGAGAATGAAACACGTGTACATTTTCCTTTCCTGCACTTCTAACAAGAAACTGGCTTTTTGGTCTTTGAGGGTGCAGAGTTCTACTGTTCATTTGCAAAGGAGAAGCAGAGCTCACCATCACATTTTGAAGTTTTTATCCACCTTTTCCTGAGTCTCTGCTGGGGAGCAAAGCTGACTGTGTTGTGCTCAGTCTGTTGCATCTGTACTCCTGACGGCATTGAGAAGCTTTTGGGTGTTGATACATTGTACTATCATACCAAGGGTTGTGAGATTTGGATGTGGGGAGGAGTGTCCTCCTTGAGGATGAGATTGGCAGATCTGTTGCACATTTCTTTTTCTTACTGTGACATGGACCTTTGTGTATCAATCCTGTAAAAGCTATGGTGAAATCAGTTGAAGTAGGGATTTCTCTGGAACGGACCAGTGAGATTTGTATTTTCAGTATTCATTAGTATTGTCGCTGTCCTGATGCAACTTCAGACAA
>VYZQ01054849.1:8711-16211 GCA_013400655.1 Mystacornis crossleyi | reverse complement strand
ATTTAAAGCTTTTATCTTCCAGTACGTGTTGGAGTATAACCTTGAAATTGGGTGAATAAAGGGCAAAGTATATTTCTATGCATAGGAGTGAGGCAAACTAAATTGGTTAGAAAGAGGTGTGAGGAAGATTGGGGGCATTTTACAGCACAGACGCTTCTCTAACTTTTCATGGATGGGTCCAGCTGTCTCATCAACTTTCCATCCTGTATATCAGCAAAAGTTCCCTGGAGTCAAAGGAGTCCATCATTCTTGTGAGACTGAAAAGAAGGACTAACAATAGACTTTCACTTGGTATTTTCCTAAAAGGCTTGGATTAAGCTAGCCATTATGATTCTGCTTTGGTTGCCCACCACAGCTCCTGTTGTGTGAAGCTCTGGTTGAACACTGAATGAAAATATAATTGTTGACCCAAAGAGCTTCCAGTCAGAGTCATCATTTGTTAAGAATGCCTAAATATTCCCAAAACTTCCCTTAAGGCTTCAGTTAGATGAGGCCTTCTGGAAATAAATATAAACTGTATTTTACAAAAAACAGCTGGTTACTCCTTATGTTTTCCAAAATGAAAAGAAAATTTTACAAGACAAAAATTAAAACCAACCAGAGGTAGTTGGGTTTTTGGGTAAGAGCTTCTTATTCTGCCACTGCTCTTGGTGTTGTCAACTTAACACCATCAAAATGGGTTTGGCTGGCTACAATTTTCTTCCTTTCAGAAATCCTGGAAAACACTGTTGAAGTATTTTCTCTAACTAGGAAAAAATGTATGGATGTCTTATTGTGAATGAAAAAGAAACCAGAATGATAATTCTGTAAAATAATACTTAAATAATGAAATCAAATGAACTAACTCAAAATTAGGAAAAAATGAAAACCTCAGCTAATATTACCAATCATAAAATATGTTTGTATTTTTATATGTGTGTATATTCTATGTTGGTAAATCAACATGTTGACATTTTTACTTCAAATACTTGCATTTTTTTTGACTGTGAGAGTCATCTCCTGCAAATATATTGAAAGAAACCCCGTAGACCATCCCAAAAAAGCAGGTGGTGCAATGAGAACAATTCAACAAATTTTTCTTTGACTATTAAGTCATAAACTTCAGAGATGATTTGGATTAGAATTTTCACAGCTCATACACATCAAGCATTTCTTTAAAATCAAAGCATTCAGGGTGGCTTTCAAATTTCTGCTGTTATAGAGATGAAAGGGACTGCACCAAGGGAGTGGAAATAAAACATCACAGAATGAGAAGAATCATTAGGACAGTAGATAGTCGGAGGAATGGCTACAATTGTTAGAAAAGGCCATTAAGGTTAGGTGGTGGAAGCAGGGATGACTGCAGCCCAGATCTATCTTTCCTTCCTTTGTGCTCTTGGAGGGCAAGTGATCCCTTCACTGCTATCCCAATGGATGACAGAGATTTCCTGCCATTACTTCTCCTTGTATGGCATGCCTTATGCCCAATATGGAACTGCTAGAATCCATGGGATGTCAGGAGCAGGTTTGTGAGGCTGACATGAGAAATGTATGCATACAGATGCACAGAGCATCACACAGATCCCCAGTTACCAGAGCTAGGAGGTGTGTCCTAGAGGACAAACCAACCTCTGCCAGGCTTAAAAAAGGACAAGCTAAAGTAGAGGTCTCTCAGTGCTTGCACCAGCAGAGTGATGACGCCAGGCTTTGGTAGTTACACATTTAAACTCTCCCCTCCTCTCTTGATATGCAAGAGGAGACACTCAGTGGCTCCCCCCCTCCCTCCCTCCCTCCTCAGTGTAAGTCAGCTGCTGTGCTTTGTGCCACTGGGCTTGGGGATAGCTGAGCAGGGAAAACCATGCACAGTCACTGTTACTGGTGATGTATGAGGGAGAGAGAGATCACTGTCACCGTATATCTGCTATTTTCAATTTAATTAGTAGTCAGAACTTCATTTGTCAACTTAATCATTGCAGGCAGACACCGCAGAAGTGGGAAGTAGGGGGAAAAAAATCAAGAAAACAAACAAAAGAAGGCCCATTTGTGGCTCTGTGCATATTTTATTTGTTTCTTAGCTCAGTTTATTTCAATATTTCATATATGCCAAAGCTTAGATTAAAAAAAATGATGAATGTATGTAGTCTTGTCATTAAGTACTGGTTGCAGAGGAACTGGTCTTGTCGAGTTCTTTCAGTAAAATTGTGCTATAGCCTGCAAAACTGCTCAGTTTCTTCATGTTTCTTTGTGTGTTAAGTAGATAAACATTTGTTCTTGTATCAGCTGAGGGAAACAGTAGATTTTGTCATTTATATGCTGCTAGCTATGGCCAAACTGAAGGAAATTTTGCACAAAATAAGGAGAGACTCCATCTGGCTCATACAAGTCAATAATTGTACTTCCCTACCTTTGGGTTAAGCCAAATTTTTAAAGAAAGAAGAAAAGTAGGGAGGTTTTATCCCTTGACTGGACTCTTCCATGAACAGGAGTGATGTGGTAAAACTTTAATGGGCATAAATGGGGCTTTCCTTACTCACTCGGGTATTATGAGCCATTTTAAATCCATTTAGGTACAGCTTGCAATAGGAAAATCCCATAAAATGGGTCAAGTTTCTGTTTTCTTGCCTCAATTATCTACTCTTGCCTGATGAAAGGATGGAATCAGAACACGAGGCCTGGAGCAGACATTCCTCAGGTGAAACAGTGGACAGCAAGCACAGACAGGAGAGCTCGTTGGGTTTGCTGTGGCAGTGGGCAGTGGGCTGTGTGTCACTCTGTGTGTGTGTGTGTGTGTGTGTGTGTGTGTGTGTGCGAACATCAGTTCTCAGTGACAACAGTGGTACAAAAGGACCAGCTCAGGCTGAATCACTACCCCTCCATTCCTGTCTGCTGCTACTGCCTCAGTCATGGAAAGGAAAAAACATGTCCACCCATCCCATCCATGCCTCCCCCAGCTGCCCTGCTGTGCCCTGAAGTGAAGGGACCTCTGCCCTTCAGGCTCCATCCCTCACACTAGTGGCAAGGAACTGCTCTCACAGTTAAAACTTTCCTCTGGTCTTCAAAGGAGTTGAATGACTTGGTCTGGCCTCCTCTCCTGCAGTGTGACTGTGAGGAAACTCCTGCTGCAGCGTAAAGTTCCTCCTCCTTAGTCCTGTTGTCTTATAACAATAATAGCTTAAGCTATCAGAAGTCTATTATCATACTTTTCTCTATGATCATACTTTTCAAAGTGGATTAATAATAGTATGCTAGTACTTTGAGGAAAACTTCAATGGCAGGTGGCAGTTCTTTACAGGAAGGCAGGGATTTTGTACTTGATGGATCTTATCTTTCAGCTTGGGTTTGATAGCTGCTGGTGGCACAGGGACTCTTCATGCTGGCTCACAGTGTGTAACTCCTGCTCCAGACCCCACTGCCCCTGTAGCCTCTGGTTTCACTTGCAGTGACCCCAGGCCAGGCCGCCATCATTTGCTGGCCTCTGGGCCATCCCTGGCTTGCATGGTGTATCATCTGTTGCAGTTCCTCACACTTCTGCCCAGCACTATCTTTAGCTGGCTAAAGAGGAGTAGAATAATTTGAGAAAATCGTGGAGTGGGTTGGGACAAAGGTCAGTGGGAGCCGCTGCATTCTGGGAGGGAGTTCTGTGGTAACATCTCCTCTAATGCACAAAGAAGAGCAGGAGGATTGAGATGTAGTTAAGGCTGCATCTAGCCCATGGATCAAGTGCCTCAGGGAAAATGGTCCGTGCAAAATCACATCAGAGTAGCTGAGTAATGAAAAGTCCTTGAGGAGAAAGAGAGATGGAGTCTTATGCCTTCCACCACCAGAATCCTGTTCTTGTCATCCACCACAATGCTATTACATCTTTGGTACATTTTTGCTGTCATGGATGTGGGTGTTTGGGAGTCTGTCTCTGAATGGTGTTGCCCCTCGTGTCACGCAGTGGCAGTAAATGATAGTAGTGCTGGTATCAGATTGATGCTGGGAAGTCCCAGTAGACCCTGTGGAATATGTAACCTGAGTAGATTGCACAGACTCAGAGGCTGGGGAGGGAGTGGTGATTGTCATGAAATGATGTGACCAAAATCATCAGAAAAGTGGTGGCAGAACTGGGACTGGAGCTCGTTTCCTGTACTCTGTTGCCTCGGTGAGAAAACTTTGCTGTAAGATCCCTACAGGCTGCAACTCTTCCAGACAGCTTGTAGTCTCCCTTGTCATCAGCTGCTGATCTCTGGCCCCAAAGGACAAGATTCATCATGTGTTTATGTGGATTTGCTCTGTGAAAACAGAATGGTCCATGGGTTAATTCAGGTCTTACAAAACATGTGCTGATGATCTCTGGACTGTTCTTTCTTTTCCATAAATATATAGCTCCTAACTTTAAATTTTTGCTAGGTATTTTTGGAACTGAACATTTATTTCGTGAATATGTGTTGAAAAAGAATATAAGAGGGCATGCAACCGTTGTCAGAGCACATTCTTTATGAGTGTGTGAATGCGTGTGTATGGCCTTCTAACCAGATGAGTTGGAAGACCAAACTTCCTGGCTTCTGCTATGGTGTGATGATTCATGAGTCACACCAGCTCCCTCTGTGCCTTACCTCTTTCTTCCCTTTGTCCACCTCAAATAAGGCTCTCCAGCAATGTTTTCTTTACAGCATTGTGTGGCCTGGATCACAGTTTCATGCCAAAAAGTGTCACAAAGTGCTCTTGTAGCATAAATTATACGTAAAACGCTGCATAAGTATTATATTTAATTCTTAACATGGTCTCTTATGCAGGATTCATGGAGCTTTTAGGTGATATTGTCCTGGTTTCTTAATTCAGCTTTACTGTCATTAGTGAAGCTTCTCTGACGCTTCTATGTTTTGAATATTTCCGATGTGCCTGAAGTATTTTGGTACATGGTATTTAAATACAATAGGAATAATTAACAAAAATAGAATACTGATCCTGACAATGGCACTCTCACTCCCTTTCTCCTTCAGTCAGTTTTGTAGTCATTTTTGTAAGGATTTTCTGCTGTTATGTCTAAATCAAACCTGCTATCACAGAAAACTGTTGGTCAGAACTAATGAAAACCAGTTACTTAAATGAAATGTCACTTAAATGAAATGTTACTTAAATGAAAATGAATTACTTAATAATTTCCCACTATGAATTCTTCGTATCTCGAAGGAACCCTTCATTAGGAGAGCTCACAGCTTTTGAAAGAGCAGTGAATTTGTATGTCATTGCAACAGCCTGTTGAATTAAGTAGTTATGATGCCCATTTTACTGATGAGCAAACTGAGGGACGGAGAGAAGTAACTTGCCTCGGGCTATGTGGTAAATAAGGATTTGAACATGTCTGACTTCTGGCTTCATCCACTTACAGTATTTTCTGGTTTTTCTACAGTACTTCCTTTTTTTCTTTTGTGTGTGTGCATCTTATTTACTTTTTTATTTTTTTCACAAGTCCTTTTTCTTGAAAATTAGTGTAAATTGAACAATCACTCTAGTTAGTACTGTCTAACATTCACTTTATATGTATATCTATATGTATGTATGTAAAGATCCAGATTCTAAATGCTGAAGGTACAGTGGGAATGTAGGGATTCAGCCCAAGCTGCTGTTTGGACTAAATTTGCTTGTTAGTTAGATTTGTGGCTCTAGGAAAAGGTGACTGTTTACTTGGCATGTTCCAGTAATCTAATTGGAAAAGTGGAATTACCACTTAGAAGATGTGCAAGAATGATGGGGAGAGAGGATCTTTACCTCATGAAGCTAAAACAAACTGAAGTTATACACTGGAAAGTGCTGCCGTTGCTGCTGTGGAGAGAAGCTTTATTTGAAATTACAAAATGAAAATTACCGTCAATGCAGCCAGAATGGAATGATTGATACTTCAGTTGCACTTCTAGAAACTGTAACATAGCATAAAGATACACTATTTACCTTGTTTTCAATTCCAAGTTTTTGCACATTATAATAACATATATAAGTGCACAAATGGGCATTTCCAGTGCAGCTGAGAGCAGAGATGAAAAGAGCTGCAGTATGTATCAAACTTCAGGCAGAGCTCAGCTGCAGTAATACTTACTTGTGGGAAAATGGTGAAGAGAGTGGCCTCTCATGGCTGGAGTTGTGTTTTCCTTCACTGTATGAGGCTATGGAACTAAGGGTCAGGAAACAACCACATCTAATGTTGTGTTCATGGACTCTGTTACGTGTGCAACGACAAGGTGTGGAATCACTGCTCAGAGTGTAGGACCCATCAACAGCTTTTCTATCACTACAGCACTTCCTGGGAAATACCTAAAAATTTGTAAGTTCATAGCTTAGTTCTTTCACCATTAAGAACCTCAGTTCGTCTGCCCTTTCATCTCTGGGTATGTTTGTGCAATCACCAGAAGTGGAATTCCTACAATATATATTTTCTAACAGTGACCTAAAGAAAAGAATCTGTGCTCCCACCTTTTTGATGGATAAAGTACAGAGTTTCCATGATAGAGATAAAGTGCTTTGCCTCATTTTGCTTGAGGCATGAAATAAGAGTGTTCTAGTATTTAAACACAGGATATAAGTAAATCACCTTTCTAGAGCTTGGGCCAGATCTCCATCCTTGTATTTTGTTCCTGCTTATTATTTATGATTCCAGCTATGGCTAAGCTGCTGAACACATGCTTAAGAAATGGGGAATACTTATTTGTTTACAAATATCCAGCACATAACTGCACAAAACTGAAAGAATCCATATGAGAGTCAAAAATTTATTTTGGCTTTTGGAGAAGCCTTGTTTGTACAATGTTTACACCTCTGACTATACTTGACCTGCTGCTACTGGAAGAAAGAAGCTTCCTGAGAGAATGTGCAAACATGTTGTTTGAGAAACTGCCTGTTCATTTTTTTCAATTGCTGAAGGTCTCTATATATAGACAGGTTAATATATTTATGTAAATATTGTGATTTTCAGGAATGTTTAGCTCATTGTATTTCTGTAATCAAAATAAAAGGTCACATCCTGTGTGTACTTATGTAAGAGCAATAGCAAATTTCAGTTTTCTGTTACAGACTTCTAACAAATTTTCACTGCTGTAGTGAAATACAGAGTTTGGCCTTTTAATATCATTATGCCCTATTCATTGCCTTTCCCAGAAACTCTAATTTTCTATGACATCATAAGTAGTTGCTATGGATATGATTTCTGTGACACAAACATGATTAGTGATTAGGACATCAGACGAAAAAATGCTATGTGAAGATGAGGAGCTGAGGTCTGTTTTCATGTAAATGTCCCTAGTATAAAGTGGTGGACGAGGAATGCAGAAAATAGAGTAAATAACTAGAATTGCCTCTAAATGAAATGTTTTACCAAGTTTTCCCTGAAGCGTCAGCAGCTCTTTAAACATGCTGGTGATGGCCCATCACAAAGCCAGATGTTACCATTTATCAAGTAAAGTAAAGAGCTCCTCCTGCTTCCACAAATAAGAACTGAATATGAAATCAAATGGGAAACTGCTGCACTAACACTGGAGAAGATAT
>VYZQ01054848.1:17432-35225 GCA_013400655.1 Mystacornis crossleyi | reverse complement strand
TGTCCTCCATGTGCCTTAACACAGCTTCCAGGAGGATATATTCCATGATCTTCCCAGGCACAGAGGTGAGGCTGACAGGTCAGTAATTACCAGTGTTACCCCTTCTACCCTTTTTTAAGGATGGGTACAACGTTTCCCCTTTTCTTGTCACCTGGGACTTCACCTGACTGCCATGACTTTTCAAATATCATGGAAAATGCCTTGAGAACTACATCAGTCAAGTAATCATTCCAAGTAATGCTATTAATTTTTAACACCACGTGTCCTCATGAACTGTTGATACTTTTCTGTAAAACATATTAACTTGTCTTTTAACTGAAATGAAAAGACCACAAAACTCTGAAGATCCTTTAATTTATTTTTGCAAAGAAGGCACTATGGTTTTTTTTACCATTTTGCCTGTCCTTTTGACATTTTCAGCTCAATTATGTGTTCTTAAACAGAGGAGCCTGAAAACTTTCTCCAAAATTACCGTTCAATTCATTCAGGTTGAAAGCAGCTGAAGAGACGTGGCTATCTCTTAAACAGCAGCAGGTATTTTCAGTTACTAGTTGTGGAATCTAAAAAGACTGATCTTGAAAGTTCATAAGGGGCATGACTGTATTTGTCCTGCTAGTGTTACTGATACTTTGATGTTACCTTCATAGATACATTTAGTGACACGTGTAAGTCTTCGCAGGATTGGACCTACCCTCAGCATTTGTGAATCAATACTCTTATTTATCACTTTTTCTGGCTCATTCATCAGTAAATCTTGATGTGCCCTTTATTATTTTAGAAACATAAACAACTCAGAAGGGACTGTATCTCAACAGGAAAGGTATATGCGTGTTTCTTCTAAAATTAATACATCTGTTTCTGGCTCAGCAGTCAACTGCCAAAAACACTGTTGAAGACAATCTGGAGGGGACCTCTGAGGGAAACATTGAGGGAAACACTGAGAGGAATAAATGCAAGAGCATGAGCCATTAGGTATTTTTGAAATACTCTCTGTTGTTTCACTTCATTTAAGATCCTTCCTTCTGAAGGTACCCTAACAAGTTTTAATACTGACCATTAATAAGGAGAAATAGCAGCACAATTTTGTGTCTGTGGTAAAGCTAATCCTAAGCATGTGCATCAGCAANACATGAGGGAGATAGATAACTACAGCTTTAATGAAAATAGCCTACAGAAAAAAGAGGTAGATCACACTCCCAGGTGAGAAAAAGCTGCTGTAAGTACTTGTAAGTTAGTTCCCCTCCAGATTGTCTTCAACAGTGTTTTTGGCAGTCGACTGCTGAGCCAGAAACAGATGTGTTAATTTTAGAAGAAACACACACATACTTTTCCTGTTGAGATACAGTCCCTTCTGAGTTGTGTTTCTAAAATAATAAAGGGCACATCAAGATTTACTGATGAATGAGCCAGAAAAAGTGATAAATAAGAGTTTTGACAAATGCTGAGGGTAGGTCCAATCCCGTGAAGATTACACGTGTCACTAAATGTATCTATGAAGGTAGCACCAAAGTATCAGTAACACTAGCAGGACAAATAAAGTTGTGCACATTATGAACTTGAGTAAGTAACCTTTACTCAATACCAGAGAGAATCGACTTGGACAAGGAGAGAGATAGTCCTTCTAAAAAGCCCAGCTGCAGGAGGAAATATCACTGAGCTCACAAGTCACCAGAGATGCATATCCTAGGAAACCAGATTTCATCTATCTTTGTGCTCGAAGTTCTTCATAATTTTCATATGATTCACAAGACCAGCGACTGACATCTTGGAACAGGCATACCAGAAAGGGCCACTGCTGGTTTCACATCCTTCCTTTCACAAAGCCCACTCCTAAATTTTTCAGAGAAGTTAACTTTGCAGGGGTGTATTTAAATTACAATAAATGGGTACAAAGCTTTTCCCAACACAACAGGTATATAGGCCTTGACTTCCTGTAAAACTGTTCCTTACTGTGGAGAGGTACTGTCTTTAAAAGAAAGCAGTCTGTGACTTCAATTTCAAATAAAGCAGATATATTATTATAATTTAGGATGAAGAAAATATCTAGCTGAAAAAAGCACTCCATTCCTCTTGCACTGGGAAGGTGATTAAAAAGAACGGGGAGAAGAAAACAGTATCTCTGTAGATATTTGTTATGAGGTATTGTATTAGAAATCCTATTCTTGCGTTTCATGGTTTAACACAATAAAATAGGCTACTTTTGAACACAGGAGAGAAATAAACACAAGTTTTCACTCATTACTCTNGAAGAAAATATCTAGCTGAAAAAAGCACTCCATTCCTCTTGCACTGGGAAGGTGATTAAAAAGAACGGGGAGAAGAAAACAGTATCTCTGTAGATATTTGTTATGAGGTATTGTATTAGAAATCCTATTCTTGCGTTTCATGGTTTAACACAATAAAATAGGCTACTTTTGAACACAGGAGAGAAATAAACACAAGTTTTCACTCATTACTCTAACAAAATCAGTAGCAGGTTTAAGGCTATTTGTGTTTGCTGCTGTTATCAAGCAGCCTATTTAACCTGGGGGAGATGTGCAAGAGTGCAAGAGTATAGGTTTACCTTAAGCAGCTTTGTTGCTTACCTGCTGGAGTGTTGATTCCAGAAGTGTAAAGGATTTGGACTTTTTTTCAAAGTTTTCCGCTTTTTCAAATGCTCATCTGCTTTCAAAGGAGCTCTGAGGCTCACTGCACCACCTGTGCCATAAAATGGGTTAGAGGAGTCCAGAAAACTCTATATCCAGTTCAGTTTGTTGGAATGAAGGTTGATCATGCTTGGCAGTGAGGCTTATTTCTCTCTGAAAACACCCCTCCAAAGAGAAAAAGACATGTCCTGCTACAAAGCACCGTGCAAGCCAGAAGTTCTGCAAGGCTAAACCACACCAAGCTTAGAGCCACCTCTCTGCGCTGGGCGTGCATCTTCAGGGGCTGTCTGGTGATAAATCCTGTGGCTGGATAGGACCCTCTGCAATGCACGCGCCTGAAGCACATGGTGCCTGCTTCCTGAGGCCTGAGGACATTTCAGTGCGCCAACACGGGAGATATGAATAAGGAAGCAAAATCATTGCTCAGCCACAGACACCGAGGAGATGGAAAGTGCTGCAGAGGTGATATACCAGTCTCCAAAATGGAAAATCTGATGAAAGAGAGGGATTAGCAATACAGCTTACTGGGCAAAAATCTAATCCTGAAGACCTTTTCTTACATAAAGCAATTTTTAAGTATAGTCCAGATAATCAACATGTATTTTTTTTTCCCTTTCTTTGGTCAGTCCTAGTGACTTAGCTTCAGGCTTTCTGGTGTTTCAACCATTGCTTTCCTTTGCCTTTGATGTTTACAGCACAATCTGAATAGAGTCAAAGACTATAAATATAACTTTCAGGTGCAATTTATAGTCTTCCCCAAAATCCTTATATCCAGATCCACTAGGCAAAAAATTTCAGAAGATGATGATCCATAATTTTCTCTTGGCATAAGCAAACATGCTCTGCAAACAGCAGGACTGCTTGCTATGCCCCTTTCTCATCCCTAACCCAAGGGCTGAAAACTATCTCTTCATATCTTCCAGCAGATAATCTCCCCTTATAATTATTTCATTGTAGTTTGGACAATCTCAAGAAACACTTAGTTTTCTAACTTCTTGAGCCAACTCATTTCTCTACAACTGCCACTGGTTACAAGGCAATCACACAAGCTGCTCCACTGGCAAAGGTGTAAGAAGAATGGAATAAGGAAAAGGCTGAGCACAGAAATATTGTGCATGAGGACAGGTGTATCCAAAACCCCATCCACATCCACAAAAAGTAGATAACTTTTCACTGCCTCAGAGTTTCATCAGGTCCTTTAGAGAGTTTCACACCCCCTTAAGATTGTGCTTTGAATTTTCTGCTCACTCACAACATCTCAGTAATATTTAATCTGTTTTTTTCCTCCTTTAGCAACATGAAGAATATAGCATATCTCTTCGGAAGGACCACTATTTATTTGAGGACTGACTTGCTGGAAATATCTGTATTTTTGCTAATGAACCTGAGAGAATTTCCCTTAAATAAGGAATTCTGTGAGGAAAAAGGAACTGAAATGTGCTCTTTTTTTCATATCAGTATTGAAGTAGTTTAGGCTTTTTCTTTTTTTTTTTTTTAACATTATGACATGATCAAATCCCTTCTTTGCCTCTCAATCTCTTAAATTCCAATGTAAGCTGCTGTTGTGATTAGGAAGAAAAATTAAAATTAATTATTCTTTTTTCATAAGGTAAGGTGGTCCTAGATGTAAACATGCCTGAGTAAAGAGCTAGCTGCTGACCACCTAATACACTCCCTGCTACCCTGCTGGGAAGAGGTTTATTGCATGTGAGAAGTATCAGGCTGGTGGAAAAACCAAGACCCATCTTTCTCGTTGATGGAGTGTAGCAGATACAACAAGAGAGAGAAAAAAATAATCAAGCTCTATACCCGCTACATAGACCTTGTCCTTCTTCTTGAGACTCCTGACAGTCAGGACAGGGTGCAATCTACTACTGATGTAACAACAATTTTCCTGTTACAGATACCACCCTGCTCTGAGCCTGACTCATCATTAACAATTCACCTCACACAGGACACCAAATGGCGTCCCTCATGTGAAAACAATGTAAACTAATAATAAGAGGAAGAGATATTTAATAATTGATAATGAAATGGAGTAAAATCAGTGACCTCGGCAGGAAACATTCTATGTCTTATTAGCAATTGCCAGAGCCAGTCATCCATCCCCCTTAAATCCATTTCCTGAATGTATTGCATCTCTTGAATTTATACTGCTCTGGCATGAAACCATGAACATCACATTTCTGCAGTCCACTGTCTTGCATTCTAAACCCAGCAGATTTTGCTCCTCCTACCAACAACAGCCTCTTTGTCTATTTTTCCTACATATAGATATATATGCTTCTCTAACTTTCCACAGAACTATAGCTGTAGAAATATTTGTGGGTTCAATGATTTTATTGATCTTGGTAGCCTCAGGTTGCACAGTGCCTTAGCACAACTGGAGTTTATGGACTACTGGCATGAGGTATATATTTTAGAGTTCTCCTTAGAAGCTTGAGAAAAAATGAGGGCCATATTATTCCTTCTACAGGTTTTATGGTAGAAAAAAGTGCATTGTAGACAATGATTACACAGTACATTGTGCAAAAAATCATTGCCAGGCACCAAAAAATCACCTCCTATACAGTGTTGTTGGCAGCACAACAAACATTCTACACCAGGGTTTTTATAAGCAATATTAATCTTTCCTGCTGGAGTTGCCCACTCTTAATGCACTGTCATAGTAAGGTTGTACATTTAAGTAATTCAGAAGTCCTCACATTTTAAATAAACTCTTTTTCAAGTATGTTCTGACCAGACCAAATGCAAGTACATCTCCTTTCTGCATCTTCTAGAGCCTTCTTCAGCCTTTTGGAAGAGATTCAAGATTAACCACATTTACCATGTATGTTCATGTGAATACACAGTCACACAAATGCAAATGTTTATGTGAATACATGTGTTTCTGTATTTATATATGCACACACAAACGTGCCATAGATATGGATTCAGATGCATAAAACATTTCAGCTGTGGCTATTGTAGACACATTTAAAGACATTGCTGAATGAATGGTTGACCGATTTAATCTTTGTCTAAAGAAATGTCTTGCTATGTTATTTCTGGCTTCAGTTGCATTTTAAAGCACTCCTAAATTAGAACTGGGGAGGTTTCAGGCTTCAGAAGAAGGCTAGCATTTACTTGTCTCCAGAACAAGAAAAGCCTGTTCCCCAAAATAAACCTTCCTAACTATTTTTCTTAATGTGTCTGGGTATTTTAAGGGTTCAGCAGCAGCAGTAGAAGCAGCAGCAGCAGCAGGGGAAAAAGTCAAGTATTTTTGATGATTCCATTCCTTATACCACACAGCTAATTATTTTGGAAGAGGGTTTTTTCTTTTCATCTTTTCATTCTGCACAAATATGGATTGATTTTTTTTCCTCCTGCCATTGCCTGCAGCAAAGTGAAATGCACACATAAAATAACCATATAAAAGTCTAACAACTTTTTTCAAAGTGTTTTCTTACACAACCTCCTGGAAGAAAAATCACAGAGATTTGTTGTCAGTGGTGTGCGGGATGTTGAAAGAGGAGAGGAAATAGGATATTTGTACACCTCCCTAGATTGAGAAGAGTTTTAAATTAATAAAACTTCTTATGTTCTGCAAGAATAGACTGCAAGTCATTTCAATGGTAGGAAACAATGAGTGGGACTTGAATGAAAATTAGGAAAAAATATTTCTTTCTCTATGTGTTGGAACTCATTAGTGAATTTTGTTTAGTGACCTTTCTATGTTTGCTTTCTAAAGACATTTGGGGATTTTTGCTGCAGTGCCATCTTTGTTGTCCAAGTCTAAAACTCAATCACTTACACAGTCTTCAGTGGCAGATGCACTGTATTCAGTAGCTACTTTGAGGGATGTTACATAAAGCACAAATAAGATAATTAGTGGAAGCATCTTTCTGGGTAATTTCTGGTAAATGAAGCCCCAGCTGCATATTCAGACTTTGCATTCAGGAGGGGTCTGGGTTCCTTTCAGATGTAGTGTGGAAGAGTCCATTTCAGTAGTGAACTGCAAGTTATGGTATGAAATGGATAAAATTCAAACATAAATTATCCTGTCAAGACAGTCTGTAACTACTGGATATTACTCAAAGAAATCTGCACCGGTTCTGAATGATACAGACGGATGGCTATTCTCCACTACCCAATACAATCTAAAATAATAGAGATATTTACATGAAAGTACATAAATTACTTAGCTCTAGGAACTCTGACTTTTTTTATAATTTGGAAGGTTATACAGAAGCATTAAAACTCTTTTTGTTTGCATTTTGGCAGGGCACCCCTGGAGATAAGCCCATGTACCTGCTCTGCCTTTGCTTCCCAGAAGGGCAGATCACCCTATTATCCTTCCTCAAAAGCCTTTACAACAGCTTCCTTGCCACCTTCTGAACAGGCCAGTATGGGGCACACCTCCACAGCACTCACACACCAACCTCCACCCAGAGCACCAGTGACTGCAGCCCCCTCAGATCATCTTGAGGCATTTACAGTTTCCCCCCTCTCTTCCCAAGGGCAGAAGTCACTATAATCTTGGGCCAGGTGGCTCCTCTTGGCACCATGAATAACATTCAGATGAACACAAAGTGAGCTGGAACAGGTCTTCAGGGGCTGAACGTCTGACAAACCAAAGCATGCATCTACTGATTGTCTTTGTCAGCTCTGAGCAGACAATGTTTTAACATTTACAGGTAACTGAACGCTGCCATTTCCAATACATTTACAGTAAGAATCTCTCTCATCATTAATTCTACAGACTTCTATAGATGTTAAAATGGTGCTGACATTTGAAGCATGACAACTCTAATATATGCAACCAACATAGACATCTACATAGTAGAAAATCAAGTCCCACACTGCTGACAATTACTCTAGTATCTTGCAATTAGCATTTGCCTTGATAAGTAACACGTATGTGTGCACACAGAAAACTGAAGAACCAATTTAAAAGCCACTTCACTGCAATTTCTGAGTAACAAAGAGTTTAGAAAACCAGTAGCTGTCTCAGGAGGAGTAGGTAGAGCAAGGATGGACCATCCTGGAGAAAACCTATAGGGTTGGCAAAATGGCTCATGGGGTTTAGGCATCACTGGGCTTTCTCCCTGCAAGAGGGGAAAAATTCTGGGCAGCATTTTCAGGGTTTATCAGTTTGATTTGGGTGTTATTTTCTCAAGGATGTGGACTTGTGCAAAGACCAGTATAGTTAATGCCCCAAGGGCACCAACAGACCTTACCATCCCTGCCTCTGCCTTCAAGAAGTCCATTTCAGCCCAGATTGGGGCATCAGTCCATGTCTCAGGAGTGCTGACATCCAGCTCCCCACATTCCTGCCCTGGCACTGAGGTGGCCAGTGTCCTGGCATGGCCTCATATCTCTTATTATCATGAACCTGCCAGACAGTCTGGTATGAACCCAGCTTCCCAGCTTCTCAGCCTCCCTAAGGCTCCCTCCGCAGCTCCCAGCCTCCCTGCTCACACCTCCCAGGGGTGATGGGAGCAGTTCCTCACCAGCAAACTCCCCTTCCAGTCTCTTAAGAATCTGCTATGGCTGCCCCCTGACAGGCTTTATGCAATGTTAGCTTTGGTTTGGGAGCTTTGGTTTCTCTCTCCCTTGGACAGAAGCAGTCTGCAAATGTTTCATCTGGATCTTGGAGACTGGAGCAACCTGAATGCTCTGAGGTGCTCATTCTACAGTCAGAGCAAGAACCCTTTGCTTTCACAGGCTTGTCATGGCTGTATGCTCAGAAATACCTGTATTGTTATACCCAGAAATAGGCTTAATAATGCACCACATGCTGACAGAAGGGTAACTTCAGAGTGCATATTCCAAGCCTACTGCAAATATGAAATCAAGATTAGTAGCACAGCCCTCTGCTGTGAAGTTCATGGGCAGACCCGAGCAGAAAGAATTGCATCAGCTTAAGATCTTGAATGCCCAAGAGCTGATTCACACCACCTTTTTGCTTGCTTTCTCTTTTGCGTTGCACCCACCATACCACCACCAAAGGAAAGAAAAAAGTGTTTCAGCAGTCAAATAGCCCATGACTCTTGGTTTGAGTGTATGGTAAGGCAATAGAAGCTGAGCACCTCTGAGAGCTTACAGCTTATAAAAAGGGCTCACTTCTGCTCCCATCTCTACTTCCTCTGGTAGCTTTCCCTGGCTGTTCAGTCCTTCATTCTGTTACCAGCTCTGATGCTCGTCTAACTGAACTCCAAACTCTCCCAGGTCATTGATCCAGGAGAAAATACAACGGATCACGGGTACCTCAGTCAGTTTTCTGCTGAAATAGTAAATTGAATTTGGCTGACCGTGCTACCAGAGAAGTATCACACCCGAAACAAAGCACAGGGAAAATGGGACGACTCTCTTTATGTAATTTCTAGATAAGCTGCTATACATTGTCTAATTACTCATAAAGGTACCAGACCTACCACTGGTATGACTAAGATGTAAGTTCATATTATATACTTGTAACAGCCTTCAACATAGGAGATGGAAAACAGGCAGCTTGGAGCAATTAACTACTAAAATACCCTAACTAGCGTCACAGGATTTTAGTGTACTCTGACCTTTCAATCATGCTAGGATGAAGCTAGTGTGTTTTATTCCACGTTTCCTAGAAACTCAATGCCAGGCCCAGCTCAGCAGTGCTGATGACATACAAGGATTTGTTCCTGCATTCCTGAGCCCACAGCTGTGGCGTATTGAGTCATGAGAAACCATAGTTCTTACTCTGCAGAAAGGAGTCCTCAAGACAAGGGTATGACAGTGGACTGGATAAATAAAAGAATGAAATGTGAGGTAGAAAGAGAATAGCAGGAGGTGTGAGAAGAGAGAGTAAACATTTGTAGCTCTTTGGCAGCGTATTTTTGAAATCCTGTTTTGCTTACACTGTGAGGACTTAACTTACAGGTTAGTAATGTTAATTAGCAATCAGTTACTAATAAGTTATCTTGAATTACTGGAGTATATATGAGCTAGGATAAATTGTAACGGGATTGTAGACTTACACCACACCACACCTTTACTAAACTGGCCATGACCACTTCATCTTTCCACAATATTTTCTTTACATGTATCATGTCAATAATTATTCCATTGTGACTATTTCTTTCTCATATGATGCCATGACAGAATACTTCAGCAATACTAGAACACCACAGTGCAATTCAGATTGCCTTTTAGCTGCAAGTTGACCTAAACTCATTAAATAGATATTCTTCTAAATAAATTACTCACCTTCGGTGTGACACAAAGCAAGAAAAGAAAATTGAAAGGATGCACACAAGAAAGCGTAGACTATTTTTCTGATCTTTTCTTTTCCATAACTGCCTACTGTATGGGATATGCCACATGGTACATCTTATGCTCTTTATATCCTTATGTAGGGGTGATTGATAATAAATTAATAATACAATTTATCAAATAGAGCATCTGAAATTAAGCTCTGAAGTCCAAATGCAGATGTCTTACTGTGGCTTCCATGTGAAAGTGGAAAACACTTGGTCCCTCACTACTTATTTCAAAAGGAGATTTTGAGGGCTCAACCTGCTTTCAAAATTAATTTAAAGTAAGGGTCCTAAAAGTGATTTAATTTTTTAGCAACACCTTGCTCCCCTTATCATAAAATTGGTGCCAGTTGAACGTTCTAGGTGCTGTGCGCAATACCCTGAATAAACACATGGCTGCTTGAAGTAAAGAATATTAGACTACTGACTCTGAGGTGTCAGAATTTTTTCCAAAGTGTCTGTGCTCTGCACAGATACATTTCTACTTTTAGATTCGAAAAGAAGTAAGAAGAACTCTTCACATAATACGTAATCGTGCCCACATTTCCAAGTGCAGCAGCAGGGGTCTATGAAATTTACAGAGCTAGTTGTTCTGCTGAACAAGAAATATACTTTTCTTGTTGAGCTCGATTTTAAAGAGTTAGAGATTTTGCTTTCTAACTATTCATGGTATAGAGGTCAAGGAATTAGTAGTCATATTTTGAGAATTGAGAGATTTAAATTTTGATATTAGCTCTGCCTATAGCTGCAGCATCCCTTCTCTGTCAGCAACACAGACCCTCATACTGTTGCTTCCAATATGTGGAGGTGACTTTGTCCACATGGAAGCACCATACACCATTAAGGCCATAGTGCAGGCCTACTGTGGAACCTACATCAGGGGCTCATGTATAATGTGTTACTCTGTGAAGGTTTCAAGCACTATTGCTACCCTTGTCACCCAAAGCAATACAATAACTAGTATGTGCTGGTACCACATGGCTGGAGTCCTGACACAGGCCTCTAGGCAAACGATAATACAAATAAATAATAGTGGATGCGGGGCTTCTGAAAAAGTAGACTCACCCTTCAAGGGACAAGAAACCTGTAGAAAACAGGACATCAAGTCCTGGACAGATATTTAAAATTCTATTAGCATTTTTATGGTTGAGCATAAGATTGATTTTTGATTTTATTTGTCCTCTTTCCATTAGCTTTTTATCAAAATGAAATCTAATCACAGTCAGTTACCAGAGCTTGCCTGACAGATGGTACCTTGTTAAAGCATGGTGGTGTGATTGTGTTCATCATTTGCCCCAGTTTGTACCAGAGCCAGTAGCCCTCATCTGGTCTCAAAAGCTTTATTAATGTAACTCAGTTTGTCTCAGAAATCACTACGGCCACTTCTTTACCCCCACTGTGAGACATCATCTTCTTTCAGGTTAAGTTAATAACTGACCAGCTAAATATAGGACACTCCTCAAGCCATTTAAGTTTTGTCTTGAAGGATGAAAGATAAATTAGTTTAGAAATAGTTTTGTTACATCGACACAAAGCAAATCACTACACTTTTCTGTGTATATAAAGTTTAAGTACACTTGAAGAACTGTCAAGTTACAGTGGTTCAAAATCATATTGTTCTTCAATCAAGCCACAGCAACTGCATGCTCCTGTAAAGTAAAACACAACAGCTTAAATCTCACTTTGCTACTTAACCTACAGATTAAACTGTTTCATTGAAATGTAAACCACTACACGTTACCTTGAAGTCAAACTGACCTAAGACTGACTGTGGTCAGTTGGCACTTCTTAGCTGATGGGGATAATTGATTAAATCCCTCACTATTTCAAAGTGACTTCACATGCTAAGTGCATTAACCATTTCCATATTTTAACCACTTGGAGGTTGAAAGGCATTTCAATTTGAAAATTTCTCATGGCTCTAATAAGCTTGATTCTTTTGCAGTCTGTCTAAAAGCACCTGAATTCACCTTTTGGAACAGATGCACAAATGGATGTGTCTTTGATGTGTTTAGAGCTACAAAAGTTTGATGTTTTCAATTAAAACAAGTGCTATTTACTTCTATACTTGTGGGTAATAGAGCACTTTTGACTTTTACAAAGTGCGTGTTATTAAAGCACTTTGCTAATGTACAAAGGCACTTTCATAAAACAAGGAAGAAAAGAAGCAGTCCTCTTTCAAAATGTCTCTGGAAAATGAGATGAAAGTAGAAAAAAACTTGCAAGAAAAGAGTTCTTTAACAATAAGAGAGCTATCTTCAACTGTTCCTGTGTATGATTTCAGACATCATCTTTATGCCTAGAAGCACTTTTATAAACATTTGTAACAATTTAAACATATTCTATCACTGAAAACTTTTCACACAAGGGTTCTTCACCCTAACCTTTTTGATGAGGCCAGAAAACACTTATCTTGTGGTTTCCAAGGTATTCCTGAAATAGTACAATGGAGAAATAATATGTTATTGTTAGTGTTCAGGAACAACTATTACTGATTTATTACTTAATGTCATTATTGAAACTGTATGTGGACCTCTTATTTCTGTGTACCTCAGTTTATTTATTTTCAGCAAACATTTCCTGTATTATGCTCTGGAATTCCAGTTTTCAGGAATTTAGGTCCTGATTCAACCAGGCACAGTCTCTTCTAAAGACATATTCCTCGTCTACACTTTTTGGCCTCTTTTGAATTTAGAACTGACAAGGACAGAGATCCATCAATCAGAAATTTGCAGAGTCAGATCTGCAACATATTACTATCTGGAATGAAATTACTAAAAATGCAATTATTATATTATGGTTTTGGTAGCCAAACTAAAGGAAATGTGTTTTTTCCAAACCTTTTCCTGTTAGGCTAGGAACGGTTTTTGTATTTCTTCTTATATTTTTATTCAAAATAAAGATGAAAGGTTATTTTATAGAGGGGAAAAAATTATTTCCAACAAAATACCTCTCAAATTGTGATTGTCTCTGAGATGGCAAAGAAAAAAAAGTATTATTCTTCAGCTCATATAGTAATGTTCTCAGTGATGAAGCATTTCTGATGGAGAAATCATCAGCAGAGATGTTATTTTTCTGTAAAGATCTTTGTGCAAGATGCTTAAAATCTCTTCCATTTCAATTTCAGAATAAGGCAAAAGGATGGGCACCTTACCCACTGTCTCTTAAACATATGTATTGCTTCTCATCTCTAAAAAAGAACTTTTAGCCTGGGAATGATGATTGCACTGCATTATTTCACTTCTGCAGTGGTACCTTCAAAAACAAAAATGGCCCATCTTAGTTTTCTGTTAAAAAACAGCATCTTACGGCTTCTTCACCTCTTGTCCCATCAATCCTCTTGTCTCTAAAAGACTTCTCACTTTTCACTGGGTTGTGTATTATTGTTTCATAATGATAGATTTTTCATTTTTTCTTGTTGGTGTAACTAGTCAAATAAATAGAACAAAGAGTATAGTACAGAGTGTGTAGAGCAGCAGTTACAAAGAAGTTTGTCTTGTAGGAGAACTAAAGATCAAAGCTTAGCTATTGGCAGCTGAATTTCTCAGGCCAGAGTTAAAAAACAACCTTTTTAGTAAAGGATGCATTGTTATGATTCTATGTATGCAAGCATTTATTTTTTTATTTTTTGTAGAGTAAAATGTCAGCTCATAAAAGCATCAGGTGCAGCAAGAGATGCTATTATGGTTTTTGTGTTATTAGCATCCAAGAGTGCTGGGGGTGAGAAAAAGGTGCAAGAGCAGCAGGGGATTGTTGCCATAAACAGGATTTCACAGAGTCATGCGTCTTTCAGAGACATCTCCACTTACATTACTTCTAAAGTTAGCATTATTTCTCTGTTTGAAATAATCAGAAATAAAACATCAGACAGTAAACACTCCCCCAGTGACTAACTGTGTTGTTTGGGTCTTTTCTTTCCCCCACTCCTCACTCCCCCCACCCTCCACTACTTTGCAGAAAGAAAAGACACTAAAAGTTCCTTCTGTGAGTTGCCAAGGTGCTCCCAGCCCATTGTGCAGAATCATTGTCAGGTTAAATTAGGGAGTACAGACTCCATGAGTGTAAAAAAATCAATACGTGATGGAAGATTGCTCCCCGGAAAATCTGTTTTGATTCCAGGATTAATTCGCGACCAAAGGCTTCTGCAAAATGACATGCCATTAGTCAGAAAATGAACACATTCTACCCTTGAAATTGGATGGAAATATGTCAGGTGATTGACCTATTCATTCTCTTCGCTCTCTGGGCAGAGAGAGTAGGTGTGGTAGCTGTGAATTAGGCCCCCAAACCAGGTCCATTTTCCAAGCAGTAAAAAAAAAAAAGGAGAAAAAATAGTCCAATGTGAATTGCAAGTATTCTCTAGGCCATTGTTGTAAAGCTATTGCAAATGCATTCCGTCAAGGTAAATGCATTTGTCTGGAAGGCCTGACTCTCTTGTGTTTTCTAAATCTCAGAATAAACCATACTAAAAATCTTAAAATAAAGCAGGGATTTTTTCTTCTGAAAAAAAGGCTTGCAATATTAATGACAGTGTAAATTGTTTGCCATATAGAAAGTAACATTCCACCCCCCTTCCTTTGCTTACCAGTTTCTTCCACAAAAACTTTCATGAGGCAAACCCAGTGCTTGAGCCACGCTGGCTGATCTGTGTTCAGGCCTCTTTACCAGTCCCAGTGGCAACTGCAGCATTCAGCCAGGAGCCATGGAAGTGGCCCCTGCACTGCTTTCCTGGTGCTGTGCAGCCAGTGCGCTTTCTTGTCTTGCAAGGTGCCACACTCTAGGACAAAAGGGCATTTTAATCTTTGTATTTATACATTCTGAGCCTGAACTATGTCTGCTTATACTGTTGAAACATGCTGAATATGTGGAACAGAAAGGTCATGACACAAGATATTTGTATTTATTTATCTAGTGTGGAATTGCCAACTCTAACCTCTTGATAGGGGGGTTCCAGTGAAGAAAGAAGTTATGGCTAGCATCATTAGACCTTGTACTTGGAGCATGGGGAGGTGCTGTATCACTCTTGGTAACCTGACTGGACTATACTGAGATTGGAGAAGTTGCTCCCAAACATATTAATGAATGCAAAATTGTCATGAAGATGCAGCTGTTTCAGAAAGAAGTCACCACCAAAGTTTTATTTTTGTAACCACTCCAAAAAACATTACCAGCATGTACATTGTACTAGGATTCAAGTGATCTGGAGTTTTGCTTGAAAATCTGGACAACCATTTATCAGGAGAAAAAGCATGCCAGGGTAGAACGGAAGCAACAAACAAAATCACCAAAATATATATTATCACTGACTGAATATCCATTAGCAGCCTAATCCATCACACTTCCAACTGCTGACATACCAGAGAACTCATTCTCTAAAATATGGATGCTCTTTGTCTGTAATCCCCCACCAAAAATGGCTCTAAAGTAGTTTTTGAGAATTTTTGACTTGAAATTCTGCACCTACTATCTTCCATTTTAATTGTGAACCAGTATCTCTTGACTTTCTCATAAAGATCTCACAATACAGATTGAACTTACAAAAAGCTGTAATTTTTCTGTCCAGTTCTGGTGTTTCTTTCATTCAAACCTTAAATATAACATATTGTGTAAATAGTAATATGTTGATGGTCCATGTGTGATTACCCGGGCTGGAGTTAGTGAGTAGGTAATTCTTCTACATGAGGCCAATCCAAGCTTTTCAACATGACCTTTAATATCTACAGGGGAAAAAACTGCTTTCCAAGCAGTATCACAGGAGTGGCTAGGCATGATTATACCTGGAATGCCCAACTAATCCTTATTTCTCTAATGATTTCACAGTCTAAGCGTCTTCCAAGAAAACCATTTAGAATGCCAACACTGAGTTTAAAATCAGCAGGAGACATTTCTCTCCCCAGATTTCCATGATCCTCATTGACAGCTGCCACATTTCTATTATAAATGTGCACCAGACTAATACTGTAACCTTCTGGTCAAGCATAGAGGATCCTGTCAGGCATGTTACACAGAATTAATAGTTATTTCTACTTGGTGGGAAACCTGGAGATCTAAAACCATCAAAACAGCAAAAGAGAATGATGTCTTACCTTAATATTATAGAATAACACCAATTGTTTCCTCCAGAATCTGTGTCCCAACCACACAAGCAGAGTCTTGTCTTTAATCCAAAAATCAATGCAGACACCACTCCATTTGAAGAAATAATAGAATCTGTTTCTTCTGCCTTTTTCTTAGTTAAAAGCAAGGTGTCATGTTTCCTTGTCTCAGAGAGATAGTAACCTCACAGAAATAGTCATACCATGCTAAGACAGGAACAATGAACTGTTCTCCAAAGTTCCCTTCCCCTGCCTATTAGTTTCAGGAGAGATATTACAAGATTATGTTAGACCAGATGCCGAAGTGTTAATATTAGATAAAATTAATCCTATTCTTCAAGCCCATATCCACACACCTGCAGAAGAAATATAAAAATGACCATCTCTCAGCTAAGACATTGAGAGGTTTTCCTAACTAAAAACAGTGTCCTGTTCTCAGACATAAGAAAAAATGGAAGAGAGTCAAAAGAGTCAAAACTGATTTCAGTGGAAACAGGAGCAATCCATTAAGTGCTTTGAGCCCAGTGAATGTCAAACATGATGCAGGTTAAAAATGCCTTGGAGGAAATTTGGTCACAGGCTTAACCTGCAGCAAACAGATTAGATTGCATGCTCTGGGAAAAAAACTTTCAAGGCAAAGCATGTGGACATCCATACATAAGAGCCTACCTAGGCTATCAGGAATGATGTCAATGCGTATGATTTTGTTTCCAAACAAGAACTGAATTTTTATAATTCTGTCACAGTTTTGATACTCTCTCTTGTTTATTGTGAGAGTGGGGGTGTCATCTAGAAATCTATCATTGCAGAAGATATATCATTGCAGGCATAGAAGGTGTGCAGGATGATTACGAGTTTCAGTAGCACAAGCTGTCAGATGTTATGAAGGTATCATAACCTTTGGGATTTTACTACATTGTGGGTGCATGTTTCCAGACATCTGCTTACACTCCAGGCTCTTAATTACTATGCTCTTCTTTTCTCTAAAGCCATTTTTGCTTTCTCACTTATTTCCAGCTCTCAGTTCTCTCATCTGTATTGCCTGAATGTTTTACCCATCTGGTATTTTGGACACTTTGGGTAATCTCAACTCTAAGGACATCAGATACAGGCTGATAATCAACTAGTCTTCATGAAAAATTATGTGAGTAAAAGGTTGCAGGAATGAGAGGCTTTGCCCAAACATTTTCAAGTTCTTTTGAACTATTCTTCTGTGGACAAAACATAATTTGAGTCCAATGAGCTAAGGTTTTCATTGTTTCCTATGAGAAGGGGACCATGACTAGGTTGTATATGAAATAAAAAGGGAATAAAAGGTTTTCGTATGCATTTCTGTGTCTGCCTATATTCATCTCCTGTATTAATGTGTCAGTAGAGCAGCTCCTCCTATTTTCAACAGTTGTTAGCCAAGTTTCACACTTAATGGATCTAGAACTTGAGATAAGTTGACAAATTATTCTAAGATTGTTGGTGGAGTTTTCCTTCAAACTAAAAATAAAAATTGCTCCTGAGAGCATGGAAAAACACATTCAAATTATGAGTCTAAACTGGCCTTGATTAATTATTTAATTAATACAGCAAATTCTGTAAATAAAGCCCTGTAGGTCTCTATTGGGGTTTTAGGAGGGTTTTTTTGTGTGGGTGTGTGTGTTCTTTTCCTTTCCTCTTGAAGAATTTTTCCCCATGATTGCTGGGTGCTTAAGAGAAACAAAAGATCTGAACACAAGGGAAGGCCCCAGTTGTCCCCTTTGTCTTGGTTTGTTTCTCAGGTGGGGGAGC
>VYZQ01054842.1:0-11759 GCA_013400655.1 Mystacornis crossleyi | reverse complement strand
CCATTTTTAAGTGCCAGACTTAAGACTGTCACAGTCAGAAACACGTGCTATGAGCAGGAGTGTAAAAACCCCAGTTGTGTGGAGTATTTACGTTACATATGGCAACATCCTATTTGTCAGGCAGTTACCAGGAGCTAAGGAATCTGTGCCGTACCAGCAAATTCGCCTTGCAGCAGGGTGTTAGAGCAAGCACAAACCAGACTATATATGGTATGTTTACTGAATGATTAGGCATAAACATGGTACAGAAGAAATGATGTCTTGTATTAGATGCTAGGCTTCCTGCTGCAAGGCAAACCATCCTGCTCGGAAAGCAGTCTGTCACATATTCCTCATATGCTTCTGGCTGCGGGTGCCAGTGAAATCTCTAGAAAAGAGGAACAGGTTATGTGGCAAGTAATGATTAACTACGTGGAGGATCAGCCCTCCAAGCTCCACCCGCCAGCATTCCCTGTCTCCTTGCTGCTCTTCCTCCCCCGCTACTTTTCGGCTGGGACTGTTTGCAGGGCGAGCTGGCAGAGGGGCGAAGGCACACAGAGGCTGTGTGCTGAGCGCTGCCTCTGCCACGGGATGACGGGCACGGACAAGTGCACCCTCTCTTTCCTAAGAAACAGCTGGCAGCAGGCGAGCGAGCGCTGCAACCATTCGCCTGCCCCACGTCCAAACCCAGCTGGCACAGGACTATTTCATAACGGGGAGGAGGGGGAAAAATCCTGAAAGGGAGAGGGAGGAGGGTGTACTGAAGATGCCTTAAAGCATAGAAGAAGGTTCGTAGCTGGCTTCTGCATCCTGCCTAACCTGTTTTGTGGCATGTTCCGGTTAACTCTCCTTTTGGTCGAGGTTGTTCGTTGTTTTTCTTTTGGCATCCAAAGCCAAGTTGCAGCCCCTTCTCTCCTCTGACTCCTTTCATGCTCCATCACACTCCAGTACAAACATGGGTAAATGGAGAGGAGACGCCAGAAAACAAAACACTGAGTTCATCACAGACTGAAACTGGATGCAGAGTTGCTTTACTGGAGGGAACTGGATCTTCCTCGTCAACTCACCAGGACCATCAGCCCTCAGGTGCCAGACTTCTCACCTTCATCACTGCTTTTCAACATTAGCAACTCATCAAAAAAACTTAAAACTACACAAAGTGGTAAGAGGATGGGAAAACAAAGCAAAAAAAAGCCCCAAACCTCAAAACACACACTCAGAAGATCGCATGCCACACAAATCCAACCAGAGCACAGTGAGGGGGGAGCAGCAGCAGTGATCACAGCACCAGGACATACCATCACCACAGCAGATTTATGTCTTCACTGTGTACAGTACTCACAGGGTTAATGAGTAGCCCAAAGATCAGAAATAAACCCGCTAACCAACAAAAGCATCAACTCCAGGCTGTGCTGGGTGGTTTTTGACAGGGGTTAAGCAGTCGGTAACCAGTGACAAGAACTTAGTGGTTCAGTAGCCATTTTAAGCAGCAGATAAATTAATCATGGGAGTGCAGTAACAAAAGAACCAGGAGGAAAAACATGCTACAGAAATGAGGACCCCTAAAAGCTCAGCAGCACACACATACCCCTCTGTCGTGTATAAAATAAACTTAAGAGAAGCCAACAAAGAAGAAAGATTATTCCATAACCTCCAGAGCACAGCAAATCCCTCAGAGCAATGAGTGCTAGGCATCAGAAACTTCCTGGTTTCCAGGCCGTTGTTTCACATGTTTTCTGGGGAGTTTGCATGTTGTGGGAAAGATTCCCAAGTACACTGAAAGCGAGCCTGCAACATCCCCTTCCACTCCCACGGCAAGTATGCAGTCCATAAAAGATTAAAGTGTTGGAAACATATGCTTGAGCGAAGACTCCTCTTTTTTTAAAAAACAACACATCAACAATTTAGCAGTTGATGCATTTATCAAAATATTTTGCCATCCCTTTTTTAAGACAGCAAGGTGGGGGGGCAGCAAGCAAGCAAGAGCGTGTGAGACACATGCAGTCTGTAACCTGAACACCGTTTTACAGATGTATTTACTATCCTGCTTTTCTTTGGGGGCTTTTCAGGCCAGGGAGGCCTTTGTCTCTGTGCTACATGCTAGCCAGCTCATAACAAATGAGCAATCACAGAATAAGCAGATCTGGCTCCTTCTCTGAATCTACTGGGATGCTGAGGCACGAAGATGTACCTGAAAAAACTTCTGTTCGATTATGAGCCCAATCCAGCCCTTTGGTCACACGAGCGCCTGAAGTCTGGTACAATTATTAACTGTGCTGCAGTCACATGAAAGAGAACAAGCTTGCCCCTCCCACCCTCATCCCGCGGGTAACCTTATGTGGGCAGTAAATATACGAAGGAACATGGTGAGGCGGGGGGTTTTTGTGAAAACCTTCACAGAAGGCTTCACAGATGTACATTTTATTATTATTATTTCTTTTTGGTGGACAAATTATGGACATTTCAGGCAAGGTTGACTAATGCCCAGACATGTTTGGGTACCCAAAGGAGAGTGAAGTGGGGAATCCTCATCTCTACTCAGTGCTGCCTTCGTTAAAGAAGGAGAATCAAAGGTGTTTCAAATTTTCCCCATTTCTTAAACACTATGATGATGGAGCATGGAAAGTAGTTTTACTAAAGCACAAGTGAGTAATCTCTAAACTGGTGGGCTTGCTTTGGAGGTGTTCTTATTTGTTGGAGGGGATTCAACAGGTATGAGAGAAGAGAGATGGGAAAAAGAGACGCTGTGCTTCTGAGGAGCAACTCTTGGCATTGAGACAAATGAGGTAGGCAGTGTTGACTAAAACCCTAAGCTGTGATTCAGCTGTTGGGACCAGAGTCTCATGGAGCCTCCCTGCTTAACATCTTGAGCTCACATAACTAAGAATGGAGATGGCACCTTCTAAAAGCTGCTTTCCAGGACCGAGAAGGAAATGACAGAGAAATAGCATTCAACCAGCACAGTACCCAACTAACCTCCAACTCATGCACCTCCCAGTCTGCCAGAGGGCTGCTGTTGCACTATTTAGCTGTGAACCAAGCACTGCAGGTGTGTGTGCACGCTGTAGAAACCTGAGCTCAGAAATACTAATGACTGCAATCCAGCTAGGATGGAAACTGTGCCTGACGGATGTGCAGCCCCTCTGGCCTCCCCCCGACACATCCTAACCCAGCACAGCAGTCCCTCCCACACAGTGTTTTAGCTGAAAACAGTAAATTGTGCTAACCTCAGAAGGGGGGTAAGCAGGGCAGGTGGTGAGGAGGAGTGTCAGGTTTGACATCAGATGACATTTCCTAGACATAATTAAAAATATAAAGCATAGTGCATCTTTAAGTGGTTACATCTATACAGTCGCCAGCCCTGTGACACTGAACAAGAAAGGTGGTGCTGGGGGAGATAAACGGCGGGTTGATCATAAACAATAAAACATAAATGATCACATCCTCTTTCAAAGTGCTACATGTATTTTCTGTTAAGTTATAATTGAGTATGGCCCCAACAGAACAACTACATTTATAATATTATACCATGCATCCATTTTAGAAAATACTTTAAAATGTGCTTTTGCCTTGGCCCACCTACACAAAATAATGAAGAAATACCACTTGTCAGGAACTCCGTAAGAAAAATAAACCTTAAAATAGCACGGTACGCTCACCAAGTAACACGTATTTCTGCAAAAGTGCTGTTCTTTATATATTTTGCATCTGAAAACTGCAAGTCTTACATGGGCACACACAAAAGACAGACTGCTGCTGTGGACAAAATGGTGCCATTTAATACAAAAATCTGGTTTATGCATAGCCTGGCTGTAGTGCATGCTGGGCCCAAGCAGAGTGGGATGCAGCCAGTTATATCGAACAGTTGTGCCCTCAGCAACAAATGGTGCATTCATAAAACTGGAAAAGCCTCTGTCTAGGGGATCGCAGCTCTGCAAAGGAAACAATCGCTTGCTGACATTTTCTGAGGGAGGATATGGCCAAAAGAGGTTGAGGGGGAGAAGTATGATCTATAGGAAAGTTATGTTCAGAAGAAATACCAAAATATAAGGGAAGAAAACCCAAATCTGTCACTGAGATCCCTTTGCACTCTCCCTCCATAAGCTAGTCTCTAACAAAAGAGGAAGGCCACCTGAAAAGGCATGTGGTTGAAAAACACTTGGCCAGTCAAGAGTGTAGAAGAAAAAGAAGAAAAGAAAAAGCTTTCTTGTAGAACGCTGGCCCATGAAGAAGCGACAGCCATCATGCAGGCTGCAGTACACAAAGCCGCATGTGACAGGTTCTCACAAGTTTCTTACCCTTGCCTTTATTAGCTATGCCACCTCCACACTGGTAACTAAAAGCCAACATCTGGTGCTAGCTAAATGTCACCACAGACAATCCCTTTAATAAAAATTTGAAGAGTCTGGGTCCCAACAAGGAAATCATTAGTGCTTTGAATGTAAGACCCTACATGAGAGCTTCCAGACTGAAAAAATCCTGGCCTTTAAGCTATCCAGAGCAGTGACTCTGGTGTGCATCAAGCCCCTTCTCCAGACCCCATGCCACTTCACACTGGGGATGCTCCATTCACAACTGCTGGCCTGTGTGTAGCCCATCTGGACAGTTCATCTGGTCAGCACCCTGTGCTGGGAAGCCCGAAAAAGTCTATGGATGTCCAGGTCTTGCTGCAGGATGGGAGCATGCTGACCAGTCTGCCCTTGGCCTAGGGAGCTCTGGCTCCTGAAGCTGAAATGCCAGACCCTGCAATCTGCCTCAAACATACCTGGCATCTGCATCTCTGAAAGCAAATGACCTGTCCCTAAGATGCACGAGACACCCATGCAAGTCGATGCAGAAGTGCTCCTTTTGGAGCTAAGCAGTTAAGCAGCATGGCTTATTAATGAATACCTGTCACCTGCTCTGTTCTACTGAGCTAAGTAATAAAGCAAAAAACCCCACATCATACACCATAGCTGAAGTTCAGCGGGAGAGTCAGTGGCAGTTCCTGTAAGAGACCAAAGGAATTGAGGCCCACCTACACATTGATAGGAAATAAAAAACAGCTCTCCCCGACCACTCCTGGCTGCTCTGAGGCTGTGGTGGGGCATGCACCCTATTTCCTCCCGACGCTTGTGCAGCATAGATGCCTCGCATCTCACCCAATAAAAGTTTTCACCTCAAAACAAATCTTGACGGTTTGGGAGAACTGAGACCTGTCTTCCACAGCCAAGGTGAGCCCAGCTGAAGGAGAGACGACAGAAATTTTGTGGCTGACAGAATGAATCCCTCCATTATCAAGACAGTGTGTATTTTAAGAGATTATTAATAGAGTCCTCTTGCACTGAAGCCTTTGCAAGGATATCTAAAAACGGGATGCATGTAATGCTTCCTAATTCCCCAGTGCACCTAATGGTCTTCTGAGAGCCTTTTATGAAACAATTTCAGAGGTGAACAGGACTGTGGTTCCACAGACTGACTGACAGTAAAAGTACTTTTCCACAGAGGTTTAAAAAAAACCTGACCGACCGACCAACCAACCAACCAAAAAAAGGCAAAACAGGATGAGTGGTTCTTCAAGAGAAAGGGAGCCATTCCTGCACCTCAGTGCCAGAAGCAGCCAAACCCTGCAGGTCCACGGGAGTCGAGGAATAAACACTGGTGGCCTGCACGGCAAGCTACAGAGGTGAGAACTGAGCCATAGCTATTGAGGCACTGGAGAATGAATGGTAACACTTTTGTTTACCAGCTGTGCTTTTGCGAGAAAGCTTGCACTGTTCGTTGCATAAATAATTTCAATAAAACGGTACAAAAAGCCACTTCATTGATGCGGGTTATCAGCTGGAGACCTACAGCAAATATTAACTGCAAAAGCTTTTACAGAGGCATCAAAGCAATCTAAAAACTGTCTGACTTTACTCCTTGGTCAGTTTCCAGGCAAGGCAAAAGTCTACACATACATGTAATGTTTCATACATGCTCCCATTAAACCTGCCCTCAGTACTACGTGAATGCATTCTAGAATCCAAGTGGCATGTATGATTTGGTTTCCTTCCATAGGCTTTACAAAAGCTTCTAATACAACATATAATCAACTTATTAGGAAATTGTTTCTATGTTTTAAATTTGGAGAAGGCAGCGAAAACACCTGGAAACTGTGGGAGAACATCAACAGAGTTGAAAAGAAAACTGCATCCCAGCCTCCTGAAAACTTTAATATAAAGCTGTTTGGGAAGTCTGTGAATAAGGGATGAACAAAAGAGTACTCCACTTGAGAAATACCCTTCCTTTGAACACTGAATCACAGAATACAAGTCTCCACATCACCTTGCAAAAGAAAAAGAAAAAAAAAATCCTGCCTGAAATGTGTCACTTTTTTTTGCTGCTGTTTACTTGTTTGTTTGTAGTGGTTTGGTAAAATCCCACAAATATTTTAGACCGAAACCACAGTCCGTATTTTATATTTAGATGAACGATGGCATCTTTCAAGAAGCTGTAATTGTAAGCCTGCATCTAAAGCTCTCCCTCTGCCTGCCCTGGCACCATGCAGCCACTGCAGAAGGAAGAAGGTGGGCCACCACTGCAGCCCTGGTGGTGACCCTGGTCCATGCAGTGGCCCAGCCACCCCACAGCTCAGTTCCAGCAGGATGTGAGAGTGAGTCCTTGCACCTCCCATGATAAGGGATGGTTTTGAGTAGGACGGCTAATGTCTCTAGGTAAAATTTAAAACCAACAAAGAAGTCTCTTCCTTTCTTTCTTTTACTTCCCATCTGATCCAGGTGGAACAAACAGAATGGGATTCACCTCTTGTGCTGATGCCTCGAGTATCAGCCCTGATTTAAATCAATATAAAATGCAGTAGGGAAAGGAGCCTGAAGGTTCCTGACCGGGTGTGTTGAATGCCATGACCTCCTCACACCCCCGCCCCACAAATGCTTAACTGCTGAATGAAATTCCTCTCATTTCCTGCACTGAATCATCTGTGTCACCACAAAGATGAGATTTTTAACTGTGCGCACACGTTTCTGATTTGAGGGGCATGCAGTGGAGGGTGTTTCTCAAACTACTGTCAGAGCAGCCACACACGGTTTGGATTTCTTCTGTTTGATGTATCATTTAACTAAATCTCTGTTTTCCCAATGAGGTACAACCTTTCAGTGATGTTGTTTTCTAGGAAATATGTAGGTGAATGATGCTGCTTCTCTTGCAAAGTATTATTTGAATGGAGCTAGGAGGGACAGGATATGATGATTTGCACAATTACAAATAACTCAAAATTTGAACTGTGGCATCAGATGCTTCAACAAATTTCATTAGGGCAGATTACATGCTCTTTTCAAAATGCCTTTTTTCCAGACCTCAACTTAAAATAATTTCATTAATTTACCCACAAATTACCTTATTTTATTGCTAAGCTGATCAACTATTTTTCAATCACTACAGCAATTCATTCTACAGAAAAATTAGCAGCACTGTACCCTCAAATACAATAAAGAAACATCCAAGTCACCCAAGAGAAAGGAAGGGGAGGCAAAATGCTAAACCACAGTTCCTTAACCACCCTTCCTAACCAGAATGGCTTTGTATCACTGCAGGCATGGAAGGGAGGAAATTGTGATCTGTTTGGCTGTGCACTGCTGAAATCAGTGGGATCTTTGTGGATGCTGGGTAGGAACAGGCCCCTACAAATATGCAACAAGCAATAGCAAAGCTTATACTCTGCTCTGGATTGATCTGAGTCACGAGGAGCTCAAGCTGTCAGTCAGCAACAGTGTGAGGAGGGCTGATTGTTCTGGTCATCTCACTGGAGCAGAAGAAAAACTCAAGATGCACATCCTCCTTGCAGTACCCCCACATACTCTCGCCCAGATGAAAGCTTAAGGACAAGAATCATGCTTTTCACACAGGCCTGTTTTTTCCACAGTGGTGTCAACCTTCTCCGCCCACCCCTTACTTTAATAAAGGAAAACCTACCATCCTTTTGACCTTGGACTTGTTCATTTTCTCTGTTTCTCTCAGTACATGCTCTTTGCTAACCATTCAGCATGCTGCGAGCCCTGATAAAAGTGGTTAATGTTTACTGAAACCTGTGTATGAACTGTACTAAATCTGATGCAGGGGGAGGCAAAGTTCTGCTAGCAGCATCCATGACCAATTAAAAAGAAGTGTTGGCTTGTTTTTCTTTTTAAACTCATCCCCTCCTCCTAAACAGCTGCATGAGTAGATGGGCAGGCAGCACAGAGAAAAGACTGAAAAAATTCTTCTAAGCCATCCACCTAGACATTTCAAAATTAGTCCTTGTTCTGAGTACCACAGGCCTTTCAAGAATATACAAAAGCAATGAAAGAACTACTGGGGTTCTCCTTCTGGGGGATGCATACTTTATCCCCAAATAATTGTTTTCCAAAACAGTCTGAAAAACCTTCAAGTCCAGCAGAACTGTTAAGTGTTTCCTTTTAGCTTTCCCGGTTGAAGTCCATACACCCTTGGCTTGAGCAGTCTTCAAAACATCCTATCAATTAAGTGAAAAACCAGAATATTACTATTGTAAATTCAAACGACAATGAGCAGTTGAGCAGTATGATTCAGAGACTTTAAATTTATCGTAATTTCTTCCCAGCAGAGACACAGACTTAGAAACAACCAGCAGTTTCAAGAGCTGTATCCCTGCACTATTTAGGAGAATGTTTTGTACCATAGACTAAATGTATGCATCGCCCCTTCTTAGCTTACTGGCATTTTCTCCATCTGTATTCTAATATCCAGCCCAGAGAGCTCCTTCCTCCCTCCCACTGTCTCTGCTGACAGTGGGATGCTCTCAGGTGTTTAATGACAATTCTTTTTTTTTTTTTTTTTTTTTTTTTTGTACTAGAGGGCAGCAACAGTGCCACAGTCACCTTGGAAACAACCATCACCCACTGTTTGCAGAACAAACAATGGTACCTTTTCAGCCAGCGCAAGGCAGGCAGGGCAAGGGGCAGCCAAGCAATTCTGGGACTTACAGGAGTGTTAACATATTGCATTCATTCAGTGCGTCAAAAAATAGTTCAGCACGAGGAGCAAGGCTCTCTCAAAGTGAGAGCCTTTGGCTGCAAACCACAGACAAGTGCACAGGGCTCAGAAGGTCAAACAAGTCTCCACCGTCAGCAAGGAGGTCTTTTCCTCTGATTTTTTTACTTGCCCTCCTGTTCCCCTCTCTCATACATAGAGAAGGAAGAAAAACACACCTATTTAAACTGATCTTATCCACGAAAAGTCAAGTGTTCAGCTTCCAAGTAGCGCTCTCTGAAGTTTTCTCAGTGTGCCAAAATATTTTAAAGAACTGTTTACCCGCACTTGTAGTGCTTTGTACCCAATGCATCAAGAGCCGTTTCCAGAAGCGTTCCTTGTGAAGTTAGTGAGAATTGCGGTTATTCAGCATTTCAGACCGTATGCCTAAGCACTCAAACAGTTATATACCCCTCTCGTCTCAAAATAATTCCATTTCAGAGAGACGATATGCCTGCTTTAAAATACAGACAATGTACATCTGGCTCAACAGTAACTTCTCAGTGTCTTCCTCTCTCCTGGAGACTTTTTTCTGTGCTCAAAAAAGAAAACCCAGCACCAAAGAAGCCTTTTAACCTAATAATAACCAGGTAATAACCAGGGGGAAAGCTAAATATTTAAGGATTCGAGTTTTATCAATTTAAACACGCTCTCACAAAGTGCTTCACTCTTGTGGCCTGTCACAAGTGCAGTGTTCAAAGCAGAATGAAGACTGAGGTGTCACTCAGATACTTTAGTGCCTTACAACCTTCCCAGAGCGGCTCGCAGACACCTACATTGCTGAAAGCAAACTGACAGCAGCCCAGAGCGTCCGTACGGCCACTTGGCAAAGGATTGCAAGGCCCTACAAAACCACGCTGCTGCTTGACTCGTGCATAAAAGGGCATCCAGGTGTGCTGTGAAGGAGTGCCAGGCACAACACACCCAGCTGAGACCTGCACCGAGGTGATGAGAGCTGTACAAAGGTACAGCAAAGCAGTTCTTGGGCGAGATCTGTAGATTTCCACATCACAATATAAACACTTTTCTATAGCCTTCACTCATCTTTCACAGCACGCTCAGCTTTGGCAAAATAAAAAGGAAAAAATAAAGGCAAATCACCTTTAGACTGTCAGAAACACTGACTGGTGCTGTCCTGCAAAATAAAGCCTCCAGCAAGCTTGTCCGTGTGTGCCGGACAGGTTCACTCATGACTACAACCATGGTAGCTCAGCTGAGTCAGACTAACATTACTAAAAACCTACCCTAATGTTCATTAAGATGCAGGTTAACACATTAACTTGTCTTGCACAGCCACAAACATGGCTTTGGACACGGTACGCTGTACCTTAAGGAGCATCAAGAGAGCTTTTTTTTTTTTAATTGTGTTCGGCTAACTCAGTTGACCTCAAACAATTGAGACACACACCCTTTCTGCCTGTCAGGACAGGGTCCTTCTCTGTCTTGCACTGCTGGGACAGGAGGAGTGAAGTATGTACGGAGGTGATTCACATACAACCCATCCTTCGCTTACTCCTAAGAGGGGGTGGAGGGGAGGGAAGCATATGGGTGAAAAGCCACAGCTGTTCCACGGCTGTTCCAACTTTACAGCACACGATTTATGGAACACAAAACAAGAGGAGCAGAAAAATAGGATTTGAACGTTACTGACCTAAAAGAATCATTGTAAATACTGCCTGCTCTGTGCCAGGGCTACCCTGGGCTCCATCTGCCTTTAAGGCCGAGAAAGGAAACATTAAACTTGAACAGCAGCCAGGATTCACTGTCTGCTTCCTAACATGCTTAGATGGGGCAGTCTGTACCTGTGGCAGGGCACAGGTAGGGCACTGCCCAAGCCTTGCTCCCACTCTGCACTTGGCACTGTCACTGTGAGCACCAGCCAGAGCCTGGCCGAGGGGCAAACACAGCTCTGCCCCGCAGGGCTGCCCTCTGCCCCAGCATCCTCAACCAGCACCAAGTTCGGATGGGAGCACACTCCTCACACCCCAGCAACCGGCTCTGGCAATTTTGGCAGAGGCACGTGCTCCAGAGGGCTCTGACGCAGCAGGCGAGGGAGGCGCGGGTACCAGTCGGGCAGGAACACGCTCCTGCACGGGACAGCCTACACCGGGCTGGGGCTGCTGCTCAAGGCACCGCACCACCGCCCAAACAAACACGGATGCAGGCGCATCCCCTTCGCTCGGGCATCACCGCCAAAACTCCTCGTGGCCGTGCCGGGGGGAACCAGGCCTCCCTGCCACGAGGGCGACGGAGCAGCAGTGGCTGCAGCAGGGCCAGCCCTTCCCTCCCTTCCCCCCGCGCAGCCGCCCCCACCCTCCAGGAGCTCTATCGCAAATCCCCAGGCCGCGCCGACTGCCAGCTGACAGAACTGTTTAGTCAGCAACCAGCGAGAGAGGAGCGGCCGCCCCCCTCCATCCTTCCCGGCTCCTTCCCGTGGCACCTTCCCCGCCGGAGCAGCGCCAGGGAAAGAAACACTCTCTTGCTCCCCAAGCCCTCCCCAAAACGGTGAATACCCGCAGTATTCACATTTCCGAAAAGTTTGTCGAGCTTTGCACGCAGCTGAAGGATCCGGGTTGTTTTTCTGCGCTTTTTTTTTCCCACCCCCTCCTCTCGGTGCTTTGTATAAACCCTCTTTCACCACCCTGCCCCATCCCCCAGGCGAGAGGAGATCCAGAAGCGCTGCTGCTGCTGGAGGAACTTCCTCCATTTGCTGTGAGAACATCACTCCGGCGGCCCCGCGCCCCGCGCCGCCC
>VYZQ01054825.1:0-11313 GCA_013400655.1 Mystacornis crossleyi | reverse complement strand
CCAGCCTGTCCATGCTCCCCTCTGTGCCCGGGACATGGTCCTCTGTGCTGTGCTTGAACCCTAAGCAGGCCAGGGTTTGACAACCATACGGCAGCAGTTGGAGGATGCTTCCCACTAATGAGACCTCTGAGGGTTTCTGCCTTCACCCTTCTCCACTCTTCCCCATATCTGCAGTAGCAGCAGGGCTGGCACTGCCATCAGCATCTCCTGCTACCAGGCAGCTGCCAGCTGCTCGCAGGGGGAATGTGCTGTGGAACTTGCTCTGGAAGCTGAAATTCAGCATTAAAGGGTCTGCCTCCCTCTTTGAAGTTGAAGCTAAGAGCAGGTTAAAAACATGGCAGTTTAGGTAGAAGTACATGAGAACAAACTCCCCAAGTGTGCTGTCACTCTCTGCACTGGGCCAAATGGATCCCAGGATCACATGGATCCCTTCCTTCTGATGGTAACCGAGTCCCAGTAGTTCCCTATGACACTGAGGGACCTCCTCGTGTCCTTCTCTGTCAGGTTTTGCCTGGACAGGACAGGGCTTGACTTGGATTTCAGCTGTGGTTCCCTGCACTTAATTTTATCCCTCTGCATGGAGGTTTTTTCGAAGACTTGCAACCTTCTTTGATCTCAGAATATTGATGTAAATATTGCATGATCCTGCTTCAGCCTCCAGGAAACCCAGATGTTCAATTGATCAGATCTTAACATCGTGTTCAGGAACCCTGAAAAGCACACAAAATAATAAACTTGTTCCAGCATGACGTTTCTCTGTTCAGGATCAAATTCAGGGTTTATTCATTATTCCTGACAGCTATTGCAGGAGGCAGAGCAGGTAAATAAAGTAGTTATGGTCTGGATCTGCATGAGCTGAATGCAACAGGTCACACACAATTAATATTCAAATCAGTCTGATACAGAGGCGTAAAACCCCCAGCCGGCCAGCTCACTGGGTGGAAAGCTGAGTAAGGCTGAGCCCAAGTTTTCCTAGAGTTCCTCATGCTGTTGTTTAGATAAGTTTAAATGAGCTGTGATTAAGCTAATTTCAAGCTAATTAACTCAGAAAGATATTCTCCACTTTTTAAAATTCTAAGTGGTTGTTCATTAGGAGGGAGCGAACGGGTGGAGGCTGCGTCACTGCAGTGCGAGGAGCTAAATGCAGCATGAGCAGAGTCATTACTGAAATATGAATATTTGTCATCTAATTAAATGGCATAATTAAAGGACTGTTATGGTACTGCTGCCATGGGGATGTGTGCCCTCATGCAGACGGGTGTGAGGCACGGGGTATTCGTGTCCTGACCCCCTGCTGCCCTTCCGGCACAGGGTTGGTGCTGCCAGACACACCTGGGCTCGGTGGTGGGAGCAAGCTCTGGGGACGAGGTGGCACTTGGGAACCAGCCCTTGGTCCTCCCTGGCCCCAGGACAGGGTCCAGGAGCCTGTGTGGAAGAATCCCTGCTGGCTTGTGCCCAGGGCTCAAGGTCATGCACTCCCCATGTCGGTCTGCTCCAAAACCAAGATGGAAAAGCCCATCCCCGCCCTGCTCCTGGGACATTGCGATGCAGCTGCAGCCCAATACTGCCAGGGTAATGAAAAATGAATGAAAACAAGATTGGGAGGAGAAGTGGTGGATTGGTCTGGGGAGACAGCTGTCTGTGGTTTTGAGCATGAGCCCGGTCGTGTTGTTGCTGGATCTAACAGCTTTTGCAGTTCAATTTCTGTCTCACTGGAGCATCACCTGACTGAAGGCACAGAGGAAGGACTGGGCCATCCCTGCATTGCCACAGCCCTTGGTTCAGGCTGAGTGAGCACTCAGGAGTGAGCAGTGCCGTGGCGGCCTCCCTGTCTGCAGTGGCTGCCAGGCAGGCGGTTTGGAAAAGCCTTTCAGGGAATGTGGTCTGCAGGGACCAGGATCCTTCACCCACATGGTTCCCCTCTGCCATTGCCAAATCCCCTCTGGGCTGGCAAAGGTGCTCTGGCTGTGCCTGGCCAGCCCCGCTCCCCTCGTACAGAGGCTGAGGCATAGCCATGTGCTGGCAGGAGCATTTAGTGAGTAGCAGAAGATGCTCAAGGAGGTGGTGACCCCTCCTTTAAAACCTCACAAAGTCACAACACAGAGCATCATGAGTGCAGCACAGATACAAGCTGTGTATCATCATAGCTCGTGAGTTTTCCTTTCCTGCCCAGGTCATTCTGCATTGAATGGAAACCAGAGAGCTCTTTATCCTTACGTACTTCTCTCTGCAGCTCTTGTTCCATCAAGTGAAAAACCTCAAATCCTCGAGCAGGTTATGAAATACATTTACAATGGAGTGAGAGGCATTAGACTGAAGGATTGATCCCAGCAGCAAAGCCATTTTCCTCTGTTGTGCACATATAAATAAACCTGGATTGTGTGTTGAGCGATGAGCACGGGGAGGGGGGAGGTGCCCTCTGTGGCATGTTCCCAGGATGCTGGAGCCAGCTCTGTCCTCTGTGTTCTCCTCTCTCACCCCTTGAGAAGGGCCAGTGGGACCATGCTGCTCCTGGCAGGACCAGGGTGGCTCAGCTCTCCCTCTTCCCTTACTCTCATGAGTGCAGCCCCCCTGCAGAGAATGTGGTGGCCCAGCTTTGGGTTTCCCACTGCCCAGGTCCTTCCAGCACCCCTCAGTGATACTACTGAAATTTCACAGTCATCAGTTTCAGGAATTATTTCTGAAGTTTCCACTGCTCTTGGAGCTGTAGTAATTTATCCCTACATTTTCCCCCAGGAGCAGTGGAGCAGAGCCACCATCCGCGGCAGCAAGTCCCTCATCTCCTGTCTTCAGACTTCTTTTTTTTTTTTAATAGGTACAAATATCACTAACACCCCCCCAGAGCCTGCTGCCCCTTTTTCTGTCCCTGCCAGAGAGATGGGAGCTCATCTTACTGAAACTCTAAGAGCAGGATTCCTCCTCCCTCACCTCTGGCTCACACTGCTGCAGGGGCACAGTTCCTATGCCCAGGCTGTTAGCTCAGCTTAAATGGAACAGCACAGCAAAAGGTGTCTCCAAAGGGGATGGTAAATCAATGCTAAAATCTATTTTCCCTAATAACGCAATGATCTTTTCCAGCAAGAGAGAAGACCCTGTTTGGAACATGCACCAACACGAACTGCTCCTCTCCAGCCTTGCTCTCAAGTCTGCTCTGCCTCATTCGACTGGAGCCGCTGGGTTTGTGCAGCGCAGCTCAGGGCAGGGGCTGTGCCGTAAGCTCTGCTTACAGTGCTGTGTAGTTTGATGCTAATTTGAGGTAATGAATTAAACTTAAAAGTCATAATCTCCAGTTCTGCAATCTCTCATCTGTGGCTTCGAAGATTTACAGAAGGTTTAGTGCAAACTAATTCCTTGTGAGAGCTTGTTCTTGTGATTAGTAGTGATGAAGGGAAACGCCACCTGATTATTTCATAACTCTCAGAAATGCGAAGAGAATTTTTTTTCCCATTTGTATCCCTGCCTGCTTTAAAGGGAAGCAGCAGCAAAATTTTGGGGGAAGAGAAGGAAAACATCCCAGTTTTGGGTCTGGCATTGGGCTCCAGCATCCCCTGGCTGGGCAGACCGTGTTGCCCTAAACCAGTGCCTTGGGCTGAGGTAACAGCTCTGCTGGCATTATCCAGCCCCCCAGGCCAGGACCCTGGTGCCACTAGGCATAAATGTCCCTGCTGAGCCCTGCCATGGCCCTTGCAAGTTCAAGGCCTCAGTTCAAAGGGGAACAACTCAAAAGCTTAAAATGAAGCAAGTGCTTGGTTGGGCACAGATGAGATTTATTTACTACTGGCATTTCATGAGGGGCTCTTTGGCATCCTGTGAAGTGCAAAGGTCTGGCACTACAGACCCAAGAGAAACTGCTCTTCGTCTGAATGTAATTCATAATAATCATGGCAAGATATGGGAAGTGACATTTCAAAGCCTCTAAATCTCACCAGGGCACACGTAGGCTTCCTACTGTAAAATATTCAGCCTGGTGCCAGGAAAAATATGAGAAAGACAGAAAACCCAGCACTGACAATGCCAGGAGTTAGAAGAGAGTCCCTGGAAAATGACTCAGTCAATGATATCAAAGTTCACAAATTTAAGTGTCTGAGAGTGCACTTTCCTGACAGCTGAACATTTCCTCCAAGTCTCATCATCTTGTAACAAATTAAAGGCAAACAGGAATTCATCAAAAGCAACAGTCTCAATTGTTATAGCAAATTGACTTTATATTACTGCTGGAGATGGAGTGAGGACAGGGCAGCAGCTCCCTGAGCAGGGTGTGAGCATGAGCAGGGAGACATTCATGCCACAGGAGGGATGGCTTCAGACATCGATGGCCAAATCAGAGCCACTGCTATGACATCTCTGTGTCACTTACCAGCTCGCCTCATCCCCCCATTTCTCCTTGGGAGAACTGTGGCCCTTCCCTGGTCCCTGAGAGTGGTGGCTCTGAGAGAGTTGCGCCTTGTCCCGGGACACCTGCTTGAGGCAGAGACCAGTGACAGACCCATGTCAGCAGAGCCTGATTCCTCTGTCCGAGGCTTCCCCACCACACTCCTCACCACGGTGTCCTCCAGAATGTAACACCTGTGTGGGCAGGACGTGACCAACATCTCCCAGGGTGGCAGAGCTTCTGTCAGCTCCTGTCTCCTGCTTCAGGCACCCCCTGCGAGGTGTCTGTCTGTGTGTCTGTCTGTCTGCCCATGCAGCTCTGGGGAGTTCTCCTCATCTCCACTCCAGCTTCTATTTGTTAATGTGGTTCAGCAAATAAACAGTGAGTTGTGGGTTTTTACCATTATAAACCAGCCAAGATATGAGTGGGTGAAAAATGACAGATGAGCGGAAACAAATCCTCAGAATCATAAAAAGATACCAGAGGGGAAAAAAAGGCTTTTTACTGTGATTGTGCAGAAAATCAATAAAGCCCCACTACAAGGCAGTGCTGCAGATAACAAGCAGATTATATCAGTTTTCATGGAACATATTGTTTGGCAGGCAGAACGCTCTCAGAGGCTGTAATGGTGCATCATAAAGTTTAAGTCAGTGTTGTTGGTGAGGAGATTTAAATAAAACCCAAATGCTGACATTTTGATGTTCATTATTTATTCAATAGCCTGAGATGTCAAATCTTGTTGTCTTCAGTTTTCCAAGGAAGAGACGCTCCAGACAGAGCAGACCCGGAGTGATGGATAGCCATTTCATCCCACACTTCAGCACAATCCCAGGTGGATATTCTTCCAGAAACAGGCTTGAGGGCAGCCACAGAGACACTCTGCCTTTGACAGAGAAAATTCCTACAGCAGAAGTATCTATCTTTACCCTCAGACATGCAGCCTACCTGTCCACGTGCTCCCCAGGAGCATCCCTAGGGCAGGCAGAGTTCCAGCACCAGGTGCTCCATGCCTGCACCGAAAGCAGCCACGCTCACCAGCCCAGGCTCCCCTGCAAATCCATCCTGTACCCACTGTGGGGGGCCATGGGCTGAGTGCTGACAGGACGGGCAAATGGCTGCAGGGCTCTGAGGGTCACCCTGCAAATCAATGCCAATCGATGCCATGCCAATGACAAGGGAGAAATAAGATGACCCTGAGCAGCCAACCTTTGCCCCACACCTTGGTCACTGGGTGAATAGGAGAAATATTGGGGTTTAAAGTCAAATGGTTTTGGTCTACCCATGGAAACGCTGTTGTTCGGTCTCCACGGGATGCTCCTGACGGCCCAGTGCCAAGTGCAGCCGGTTGCGGAGCGCTCACTCTTCTGCTAATTGCAAAGCTAATTGTTCTTACTGCAGAACCCATTATACTGTATCGTTATACTGCAGTTAACGAGATGTTTGGATTAAATGGCTCACTAAAAGTCAATAAAAAGAAATTTGCGTTACTATTCCTTCAATTTTTCAGATGCAGTGTTAATTCACTGTTAATTGTCCCCAAAGGCCTGGATTCATTAAACTGCTTAACACAGGACTAATAAATATATATATATGTAGTGCAAGGGCATTAAGGCAGAACCCCAGAGCAGTGAGCACGGGGGATCAGAACCCCAGAACAAGGGATCAGAGCCCCAGAGCAGGGAGCACAAGGCATCAGGGGGACATTGCACAGTGCGGATATCAAATGGACACACAGCCGCCCTCCAGAACGATCCCAATGACAGCATTAGGCAACTCCTGTCCCCTGGCAGGGCAGGGCAATGTCACGCTCTGCACTACAGCTGGGGAAAAGGATGGCCTGGCTGAAAACATCCCTAAATGGTGGGGGAGAGATTGCAGAGGGAGAGGGTGCACCAGCCTTGCCAGGACACACTGTGAAGGGCACCTGGGGACAAGCAGGGGGTCACGGTGCAGTGGGGATGCGGTGCAGTGGGAATCTCCATCCCTGGCCTGATCTGGCTCTCGGCATGTGCCAGCACAGCTTGGAGCCACAGGACAGGTTAGTGACTGCTCACCTGGCCTGGATCTGTGGTAGGCACTGCCTCACTGTAACCACCATTTATCTGGGTTTACTTGCATTTTCCTGCAATTTCTGCCAGCAGATTTTCAGCCTTTCGGGACACAACAAAGTGCATCAGGAGCAGTATGAATATATCTGTTCCAAAATTAGATGGAAAAGCTCACAGCACTTTTAGAAAGGATCCCAAGCATCTGAATTCTGAGCACAAAAATCTCATTTCAGCTGTAATGATCTATAAAGAAGGAATAAATGCCTTTTATACTGGCTTGTCTTACAAAAAAACACCCTCCTTTGTTTGTCTCGTTGTGTGTGCTCCACGGCATGCTGCTCTCGGGTTTCCACCTGCTACTGGAACAGAGCTGGGCCGTNTGCAAATGTGCTCCCAAGAAATAATGACACCACGCTCAGTGCCAGCGAGGGCCATGTGCAAAGCAGTGGCTACTTCAAAGTGAGAAGCGGAATAAAGAAGATGACAGGAATCATGAAAGGCACGACATGAAATGGGATTTAACGGGAGTTCAGAGTCATTACCTAGATCACAGTTAGACAGGACACAGCATCTTCAGCAGTCAGCTGTGTGCACAGAGGGTGACCCCTCCTTGGAGTGCTGGGTGCCAGGTGTGGGTGCTCTGCCAGGCACCAACATCATTTCACTGGCCAGGAATTCCCTTATGGGGAGACCCTGATGCTGACAGGTGAGGAAGCTCCAAAGTCCCAAAGCCTCCTGCCAGCGGGACTCTGCCATGCCATTCACATTCCCCACAGTCACATCGTCCATCCTTATCACACTGCCAAGAAAAAGTTCCTGTTCCCTAGGACTAATCCTCAGTCTCATTAAGAGCAGGGCTGGATTACTAAATTTTTAACCAGGGGAAGCTCCCTGGTCCATTACTGCCATCCTACCATGTTTATTAAAGCAATAACTTTGTTTTTAAAAGGGACATGTTTCCCCTGAGCTCTCTCACACTTTGGTGTCCTAATTAAAAAATATAAATTAGAGATTGAGGAGGTCTCCTCCTTCAAAGGAACACAAATTGGGTGGCTTGAAGCCCTGGGGAAAGTCTGAGCACAAAATACTCTGAGGTGGCTCTGCAGACAATTGTGCCTGAGATGAGAGGAGGAAGATGGAGGTAGAGCAGCACACTGAGGCCCTCATTCACAGCTCTGCATACTTTGGGGAAGTTCTGATTAAAATTTCATTACCTCTTTCTTCCACAGAGCAGAGGGGCTCTGTCAGCTGGTGCTGCCCCTGCCTCCAGAGCCTTGGAGGAGCAGCTGCTCCTGTGTCACTGGCCCCACATCCTTCCATGCTCTGCTCCACATCCCTGCCTTGGAGTTTTTAATCCCAAATCTGAGGGACAAGGAGGATTCTGGGGTGCAGATGGGGCAGGGGCTAAGAAGGTGGCCTTCCTTTGTGCTGTGCTGGCTTTCCTGCTCTGGGTTTTACCTGAATCAGTCTTACACCTTCTACAAGTCCAGAAAAATGGAACTTAGTGTTTGGCCACAAATGGAGAATTCTGGTGGTTTGAGACAAAGCTGTATTTTTTCTTAGGTTCCCAGGTACATTTTTATATATGCACTCATACATATCCACACATGCATGTGCACATGAACCCCTCCAGCTCCTGGCCCCTGGCGGTCCCGCCCAAGCCAGCAGCTCATCCATAAGCATCACACACATCCCCCTTCAGCCGAGAGATGTGGCCGGACTTTGCTCTGTTATCTTTCTGTTTCCATGGCAATAAAAGCAGCTTCTGATAACGGCTATTTCTTAAGTACTGTGAGGTTTGGTAATTTTAGCATCACTATAGCACAGACTTCAAATGGTCAGAGTTGCTCAGGGTCGCTCTGCTTGGGCTTTGAACTGCGAGTGGAATTTGAGCAGGTCCTGGAGTCCAGGGGAGGTTTTTCTGGTTATTCTTAGCTTATTCCTTGTGCGCCCGTTCCCAAGGGATCCACAGGACTCTGTTCAGTCCCAGGCAGGTTTTGGGACAGGCGTTGTTCGTGGTGTTGGTGTAACTGCAAGAAGCTGCCAGCTCACCTGTCTCCTGAACCAGCCTCACAAACAGCAGCTGATTTAATTATTAGCATAAAAAAGAAATAATGCCCCATATTCCCCAAAGCCTGTGATACTGCTGGGTACAAGTAATGCCCAGGTAGTGGGCACTGATGAGGCTGAATTGACCAGAGGATGAATTCCAGCTCTGCCTGGATCATCCAAATGCTTATTGATTCCGTGCCCACTCCCCACTCCTCTGGAGCCACCCGTAAGCTGCCGACCGGGTGCCTGCTCAGACCCCTGACCCGCTGTTTTGGCTGTGCTGCTGCAGGAGCCCTTTGCCAGGCCCGGAATTCTCGGGGGGAAACACGGGACCGGGATCCTGCTCCTTCACTCAGCTGCGGCTCATCCACCCCCTCCTGAGGCTTCACGTGCATAGACCCCCAGTCCCTAAGGAAACATTGCTGGCAGAAAGAAATATTCCATTTCCCCCACATTTTCAGTGCCTAGTTATAACTTTTAGAGGCAGTTCCATTCCTGGAGCGGGTGGGTGCTCTGGCACAGCCTCGCTCTTCCCATGCTGTCCCTGGGGACAGCCCGGGGACCTCACCCAGGCAGCACCTTCCTTCCCGACCCACGTGGCAGTAATTTAATCTCCAGACCTGCCGAGCATCGTCCTGACCTGGAGAATCACATTCCTCCTCCTCTCAATAAGCCAACCTTTAATATGAAGTGTGAAACTTCTAATTTAGTGTCATATCAAATAATAACTGTCGTGTTTAAACTGTTGCTTGTATTAGGCAAACAATCACAGATCAGAGCCAGAGGCTCCCCGTCTCTCTCATTACCACTGACTTGCAATTAATATTTATAAAGCAGGAAGGATTTTTCTTTAAAAGGGAATTTTCAGCTGTCCTTTGGATTCTCAGGCACAGACTGCAAAATTTATAGGCTCTCCTTCACCTTCACTCTAAGAGAACAAAGCTTTTCATCTGACGTATTTATAATTTTAGTCTGTAGGGACAGAAATGAAGCATAGCATGGTGAGGGATGGCAGAGAGCTGGGAAGGGGAGGGGGGAAGCCAGTGGGCAGTGACAGGCACCAGCAGTGATAGGCACTGGCAGGAATGGGCAGCTGGTGAATACCAGCAATCATGGGCTCATTTTCACAAAGCACACTGGAAATGCCCCTGGATTTGAGGAGGGGAAGACTAACTTTTGGAGCATTTGTTTAAAAAAAAAAAAAAAAAAAAAACCACACAAAATTTCCCCCTCTGGTGAAAATTTTTGTAATTGCCCACTGTAAAATCATTCCAATTTATTCACAATATTCCTGAATATCTCATTGTGAAACTGAAATTAAAATATCCCAATAGACTCTGGCAGAAACCTTTGCATAAATGTGATAGGATTTTCCCACAGTAATAAGTCCCCAAGGTAAATATATTAGAGAAGAAAATGTTTCAAAATAACTGTTCCCAATTAAAACTTCACCAGGGTTTACACTTTCTAAGTTTTGTTTTTCCAGCATCATAAGCATAAAAATAACACACGCCCAGTCCAACACCAATTGCTCCCAACATCGACAGAGCAGGAGCCACACCACACTCTGTGTGAGACACTGAGCTGGAATGGTCAAACTCCCTCCCATCATTCCTCACTACATTATTCCCTTGCATTTTAAAATTAATATCAATAAAACATACATTAGAATTGCAGAAATCATGGAAATGTCAAACATCTCTCACTCGCTTTGGTGAGAACTTTGTTAAGTACCAAATGCAAATGTGCAGCTGGTGCCTCTGACATTTTGATTCCTTTGCTGGCACAGGCTAATCAATTCAGTTTCTAATTTTAATTTTATCAGCAGCAAATCTGTTGGATTTTTCAGGCTCTGATGTAGGCCAACTAAATTCTAATCAAATTACCTGGGTTCAGATAGGCTTTGTCCGCGCTCTCAGCAGCGCCAGGAATCAGAGTTCCCCGACCTTCCCACGGCAAGTGGAGTGCGCCAGGTCCTGATTCTACTCCTGGTCCTGCTCCTCTCAGCTAGGATGCAGAAATTAACCCTTTAGGGGTGGAGAGGGGGCAGAGGAGCAGAGGAACTCCCTCCTCACCTCCTGCACATGCCTAGCCCACAAAATGTGGAGCCCCAGCCTTTACTGTCAATCATGTCGTGACCTCAGTCCTTTCTGAGATGTTCCGCTGTCCACCTTGGGGAGAGCCATCCATGCCCCACTGTCCAAGGGAAGGGCCCTGGGCATGTCCTTTCCCTGGTCCCATCCCTGGTCCCTTCCCAACCCATGACCCACAGCACTGAAAATGAAGCCCCATTTTCTGCTGAAAAGGAGCCCCTGAGTCACTGAGGGTGTGAGCACAGGAGTGTCAGGCACTTGCTGCTGGGAAAGTTTATGACACAAAATTACTGAGTTTTCAGACCTGCTCAAATAGAGAACAGAATTGGAAACAAAGTTCCTTTTGGTGTCTCCTCATCTGTAATTCAGCTGCTGATTTTAAAAAACATCATACAGTGTCCAGATGGAGTTTGTATTTAGTGCCATTTTAATTTGTTGGGCTTTTTTTTATTTTCGCCTGCTTTTCTCTGACACGGGGTGTCATTAGTGCAGCAATTAACCAACCTGGCAACCAAACACGTGTGATGAGCAGTTGCTACATGCTAGCATTGACTGATTTCCAGTTCCAACAGCCACAGCCTGTGGCTGGGTGTGCACAGATTTGTACATGCAGAGACCTCAGTGCCTGATTGGCAAGTGGGGGTGAATCGCAGATAAAGCTCCATTTTGTTTAAAGAGCCCTTTTTAAAGAAACACTCTTAAATATCAATATTAGCACTTAAAAGAAGTATTTCCTAAAAAAAAAAAA
>VYZQ01054823.1:0-14064 GCA_013400655.1 Mystacornis crossleyi | reverse complement strand
CCTCATCCCCAGCACAGCAGGAGAAGCACCTTCAGTCCCCAGCATCTGGGGTATCCCCTGGCCAGGTAGGGAAGGTGAGGTCCCATGTGGGGGTCAGCAGGTGGGTTGGTGCACAGGGCTTGGGGATATCCCTGGAAAAGGGGGCACCACCACTGTGGGGGTCAGGGTACAGCCTCCCTGGAGCGGGATGGAGAAAAGGATGGGGTGCAGGTCCCTGGCTTGTGGTGTGGATGGTTAATGCTGAACTCAGAGCTGGCAGGAAGCTGTGTGCCAGGCACCCCGGCCCCATGGAGACCCCGGCACTGCAGGGCCCTTAGAGGAAGCTGCCCAGCATCAGCCCGAGCTGAGGGATGCCAGATGCACCAAACAGGGTCAAACAGCCTTTGTGGAATCAAGAGCCCCAGTAGCACAGGAGGGTTCTGCTGCGGGTGGGCAGTTCAGGGGGCTCAGACTGGCACTGGTTTCCAGCTGCGTCTCCACAATGAAGCAACACAGCCGGGTGGTCCCATGACCCTTCTTGCCACTGGCTGGACTCTCCCGCTCCCTGCAGGTTCAGGGCTGCAGCTCCTGTACCCTCAGGGACAGCGGCTGAAAATAACTCTGCTAAGGTGGAGGTGCTGGGGGAGTGGCAGCCAGGGCCCCTGCTCAGCCGGCAGCTGCTGCTCTGAGGGCACTTGGGGCACAAGAACAGTGGCTTGCTGTGGGCAAAGACAGAGGCAAGGACAGTTTCTGCCCTAAAGAAAGGCAGAGAGGAAGAATGACAGGAAGGGGCTGAGGGGCAGCATGATTTGAACATTCGCTATGTCTGTTGAAGGGGACAGAGAGCGGTGCGGGGAGATACTTAGGGATGATGCTGACCAGGGGAGGTGTTTGGGGATGATGCTGACCAGGTGAGATGCTCAGCTGAATCCTAGCATCTCTCTGGGGCATGCCTGGGGGTGACACGTCCCCATGCTTGGTGTCACTCCCGGTGTGCCTCTCTCTTCTAGCCAGACAGGATCCGTCCCCCTCCCACAGAGCTGCCCCAGGAGCAAGTGATGGCCATCATGAGACCGGGCCCTAAAGATGGTAAGGGGGGGCAGGGGTGTCACCAGCCCCAGGGCAGTGCTGCCCTCCTTGGCTATGGGTCAGACCCAGCTGTGGTTGAAGCCACTGGCCCTGCTTTTGTTGGAATGGTCCATGCACAGGGTGAGAGAGGCTGCTTGAACCTCTAGAGCTCCCTGTCAATTCCTCACACCGAGGAAACACCAGTCCCTGGCGTGGGCAAATGGCCCAGCCACAAAACAGGGACCCAAAGGAGGGGATACACTGTGCTGGCTTGGGAGTCCCCAGCACTACAGCATCCTCAGTTGTAGCTGTGCTCTCCCAGCCTCCCCAGAGCCCCAGCTGGATCTGGGGAAGAAGATTAGCACAGCACAGGACCTGATGATCGAGGAGCTCTCCCTGCGGAACAACCGCGGCTCCCGGCTCTTCCAGCAGCGCCAGAAGCGGATGCAGCGCTTTGTCTTTGAGCATCCCAGTGGCTCCAGGCAGGTGGGTCTGAGGACAGCCCTTCCCTGGCTCTTGCAGCCTTTTCAGGGAAGGAATTCCTGGAGGGGTCTCTCCGCAGGGCAGCCATGGTTGGCTGACTGCTATGCAGAGATGAAGGGAGAGATGTTCTGGTGGGCTGGGCATGGAGATGGGCAAACATGGAGTTCAATATCCACCAAAGAGGAGGGGGATGGTGCTGGTCCCCCTCTGCACCCACTCATTGTCTCCTGCAGCTCCCACGGCAAGGGGCAGGTGGCTCACACCACACTGAGAAAGGTGATCCAGAAGGAACAGTGAATGAACAGATGGTGAGTAAATGGAGGAAGCTCTGAGGTGCTTTCAGCCACTCCCTGAGTCCCAAATGGGGCAGGGGGAGCTCCCCCTGTGCCTGTTAACTCTCCCCTCCACAGGCAGGGGAGAATGCCGGGGGCCAGGAGAATTATCACTCTGAGCTCCATGTGGCAGCATCGCCCCAGGGTGGCCCCCCAGAGGTACCCAAGAAGTCAGAAAAGGTCTTGCACATGAGCAAAGTCCTGAACCCCGGTGCCCTGGCCCCAGGTAAGTCAGCGCTGCCTGCACCCAAACCCAAGACTGCTGCTGCTGCCTGCTGAGGGGTCTGCCCAAAACCCTCCCCCAGAGATTTTATATGTACAGATACCTATACATTCATATTTGTTATAGATACGCATTCCTGGCCCAAGTAACAGGTCTTCCATGGCCATGCAGAGGCCAGGCTGTTCCCAGCCCCCTGCCTCAGCCTGGCTTTGGCCCCAGCAGCCCACAGTGTCTCTCCCCCCGCACAGGGTACTCGAGCCCCCTCAAAGAAATCCCCCATGAGAAGTTCAATGTCACCGCCATCCCCAAGGGCTACCGGTCCCCATGGCAGGAGCTCTTTGGTGACAGGGACGATGCCGTGTTTGGCAAGAACCAGCTGCCCATGAGACCCCCTGCGTGGGATTTCAGGAGCTTCAACAGGTAAGAGGGGCACACACCACCAGCTGGGCCAGCCCCTGGCCAAGCCCTTCAGCCTCGAGGAGCACCCACCATCCTGCCAGGGAAACGCAATAGTCTGTCCCTCTTTATACGTCCACAGGGGCAAGGGCTCAGGATGCTCTCTTCCTGCTCAGGAGCTCCTCTGTGGCTCCCTGCAAAGGTCCCTGCCTCCAGCAGCTCTCTCCCAGATCTCCTCTCAGCTCCACCACTGGGCTTGCACAGCCTTAAGCAGCTTGATCTCACTGGGTAACCTCAGGGGTGAAATTTGGGAGGACCAATTCTTATGCACATGGTCTGGGAGAAGGAATCACTCCTGTTCCCAGCTGGGCTCAGCTCTGAGCTGGGTGGAGGAATGACACAGACAGTGCCAAGTCTCTTTCCTAATTTCCTTAAGGTATCCAAGCGGCTGCTGGAAGCAGTGGGGGTATAAGGTTAATCTTCCTACAGAGTGCTAAGAGCTCACCAGATTCCTTCCAAACACCTGCTTGAGCCCAAAGCCTCCAGGCCAGGGTGTTTCTGGTGGCTCAGCCTGGCAAGCTCCGTGCTCTGTGGCTGCTTCTGACAGAGCACGGCTGGTGCCTCCTCACACCTCCAGATTACACTGGGGTCAAGGCTGGGACCCTGGAGCAAAGACTGCCAAGATAGATGGATCTCCTTTCTGGAAAGGTGCTTGGTGGCAATCCAGGAGATGGAGATGTGGTGGTAGCAAAGCACCAGCAGCCCACAGTAGAATAATGAGAGCTGAACTTTTAAGATGAACATCATCCCAGGGATCAGCAAAAGGAGTCCTGTCAGTCTTTCCTGAAAGCCTGTGTTGTGAGAATGGAATCATATTGGCTTTGGTGACCTGGCCAAATCACCTTCCAGTAGGCAGGTTCCCACTGGAGTTTCCCTCTGGGCCACAGCATTGCTCCCCAGCAGACCACGAGCCAACAGCAGCTCCCCTGCGCCCAGCCCAGGGCGGGATTTGAGGCGTGGGGGACATGACCGCTGTGCTTTGAGCACTTGGCAGAAGTGTGGGAAAAGCCATCCTAAAGGGCAGAGATGACCCTGGCCACCACTGTCCCTTTGCTGCTCTCCTCCCACTCAGCCCTGGGGCTTTGCCATGTGGCTCTCCTTGAGGAGTTCCAGCCAAGGAGGTGCTGCAGGGGGAGAATGAGGAGCTGCTGCAGACACTTGGCTCTTTTCTTTCAACATTTAGCCATGTTCCTGCCTCAGGATTTATTTATGGACAGGGACTGAAGCAAGGGCATGTTTCTGAATAATATTCTACCCTGTACCATTTCTCCCCTCTCACACACTGCCATTCTATTTAAAGTCTTCAACTGTAATTTAATACAGATGGATGCTAATTTAACTCCAAGCCTCTTGCCACCTCCTCTAATTCTTCAGTGAGGCAGGAAGATTCAGAAAGCCAATCTGCTTTTAACTGGGTTTTTCATGATCTTCCAAGCTGTTGGCTTTTAAATCACTTCTCAGTTCAAATACCAAACCACAGAAAAACAAGCTTTTTGGAACAAACTGGCTATTGAAAAGCCAGTGGTCTTGCCTAAGGCTAGTTGAATCCCAACACAGCTCTCATGGGTCATGGAACAAGGGCAAGTCCACCATCTCCACAGCAACTGCGTTAAAGCAGGCTGATTTATTCCCAAATTTAAACATTCAGACTGTGATGCAAAAACCTTGGGCCACCTTGCTAAGGTATGCTGCCTTAAGAGAGAGTGAAAACCAAGCTTTGAAAAAGACTCTCTTTTCCCAAAAGAAAGTTCCTAGAACAAGCCTCTCTCATTTGCCTTTCCCCTTGTTATTTCTCCTCTGTTGCAAAACAGTGCCACGTTATTCATGTTCCAGCAGTACTTCCCAAAGCAAACATTCCCAGTTTTCCCTCACTGATAGCTCAGCCCCCATGTGCTGCTCCAAAACCAACATTCTTGGCTTTTTGGGGGCTGGCACACTCTTCCCCAGTCCCTTTCCACATTTCTCCAGAAAGAGATGACAGCTCTTGTCCCCACACTGCTCTTCCTGTTAGTCATTGTTCAGGAGGAGCCGTCCCAAAAGGCAGGATGGAGCCAGGGCCAATAGAGCTGCATGTGCTGGAGTGATCCGGAGCAGCGCCGTCAGCCTCAGCCCTCTGCAGGACACAGGAGCTGTGGACAAGGCACTTTCAAGACCAGGGGTTTGTCACTGTCACTGATGTCTGAATCTAAGCCCTTTCACATGCAGAACGCTTCCACCAACACCCAGGCACCAAACCTCGCTCTCCAGGCTTGCTAAAGCTTGAGTTGAGGTGAGCTCTGTACCAGAGAACCACCTCGCTGGGCTGGCAGGGCTCCAACAGTGTCCTGGGGAGGAAGACGAGGGTTAGCATTTCTAACAGGCATTGCTACATTACACTGGACTCAATAAATCCAGACTTACTTTTTCTAACACCTTCACAACTTGCCCAGCCTCTCCTCGTGACTAAGTGTGCTTCTCCTTGTGCCGCAGGACGCCGGCCCCGTTTGACAGGGCGTTGGTTGGTGAGCTGTTCTCTTTGCCCACCGTAGAGCTGGACAACCTGAGTGTGCTGGAGGTGATTTCCCACAGGCCCAACTTCAACAGGGTGGCCCAGGGCTGGGTGCGGATCCTGCCAGAGAGTGAAGAGCTGTAGGATGTGTGTTCCCTTCCCCACAGCCACGGATGGTTCCCTCACTGGACTCAGACACACTCGCAGGGGAGGGGAGGGGGGTCAGGTATCCTTCAGGAAAGCTCAGCTGGTGGGCTTGGGTTGTCATCGTCGAACGGGGTTTGAATGAGCTCGAGTGTGGGACCATTTTGAATTCCCCTTGCAGTCAGTGCCAAGCCAACCAGCCAAGTCCTCGCTGTTAATACAGCAGATCCCTGCAAGCTCCCATACAAAACATCCCGTACAGCCTGTCCTCTTCTCTGCCTCATGGAAAACGGCAGCACCACCAACTGCGACACACCAAGCTGCCTCACTGCATCTTCACTGACACGAGAGACCTGCTCGGACAGCTGGTGCTTTTGCAGAGAAATTCCATCTTCAGGACAACCTTGCATCTGTCATTCCAGTCAGGACGAAGAGAGGAGGTGATAATGCAAGAGCAGTAGGCAAAACAAGTGACTTGAGGCACTGGCATGTTAAAAGCAGCTACCTTGAGCTTGGCTGGACAACAAAAACAAATGAAGGAGTGGGAATCCGCCTGTTTACCAGCAGAGCACAGCCAGCAAAGAGGGGAGAGGAACACTGTGAGCTGGAAACTTGCACCCTGTTTTTCACAAGCTACTGGCTAGCACTTGGCAGCTATTTTCCCCTTTCTACCGCTATTTGCATGCCTTGCTTGAACATCTAATCTAGGCCCTTTGAGTCACTTATGCCAGATTTGCTTCATGTAGTTGGTCAAGGGTCAGGCCCTGACCGGACCCGCTGCCCTGCAGAACCGCACCAGTGTGAGGATGCTGCCAGGGTGCTCTGCTAACATCAACACCAGTGGGAAGGAAAAGCAGCATGGCTGTGCCTCCAGAGCAAGCACGGGCTTCCCTGGGAACATGAAAACCAGCAGTGAGGATCCAACTACAATAGCGTTTTCAGCAGTGACGCACAGTGGGACACGCAGCTAACAACAGCCTACAGTCGCCACAACATCTGGTTGAATCTCTGATTCAACACAGGCTTCCTCCAATTGCTTTTGTCAGGTTCTTAATGTTACCCTTACTTATACTCCCAAAAGCACCAGGATAAAAATTCCTTTTTCCACCACTGTGGTTAAATGGGGCAAGTCAATGCTGTGGTAAAAATGCCATTAGCAGCTGCCTCATCTGTGAAGTTTGTAACGCTGTGCAGAGTGAACCCCACGCAGGGATTCTGCTGCCACAACACATCATTCAGGTGGGAAGCTTCTACTCTGTTTCCCATAGAAGCAGGAGGAGACAAGCAAACAGAAAAAAAATGGTTTGTTCCTCAGAAACAATAAATTTGTGATGCTTAACTGCTGCCCTATTCCAGTTTCATCTCCCTCCTCTTTGTCCATCAGCTGCAGAGCCTGGGCACCCTGGGTGACTGGCTGGAAATAGTAAATAAATTGGGATGGTGTGAAGCCTCTTGCATTCCAAACCTGTCACAGCACTAACAGGTCCCGGCTATGGACTGGGCCAGAGCAGTGGCAAATGCCTCAGCTCTCTCCCACCCACGAGCAGCCTCTGCTGTCCAACACCGCCCTGGGACAGCTCTTCCTGACAAAAGCTGAACTAATTACCCACACTCAAAGCCCAGCTCTTTCTCCAGAGAAAGCCAGCCCGTGGTGCCACACCTCCTCTGACAGCCTGGCAGGGCTGGTACCATGATGGGACCCAGTGGCACTGTACAGTACAGCACATGACACTAAAGCTAGATGCGCTTGTCCTTGCCCATGTAGGGTCTTGGCTGTGGCTGCAGCCACATGAAAACGAGATCAAGTCCTCAGACACTGTGCTCCAGGAAGCTGGGTCAAAGCACGGTGTTGAAAAATTCAAATGTTTTTATGCACTTTTTGAAAAACAAGCAAATGAAGTTTCAGAACAGGCCCCATCATGTTATGAAGATGTCCACAGATCCATTGCATGAAAGCAGCTAATATGGAGATAAACCTAAAATCCTCCAGCCACATGTACACACATCTCAGTCAGCAGCAGGCTGCAGGCAGGATGCCGTTGCTCCCAGGCAACCACTACACTTGGAGCACAGAAAGAAAAGTTTCACATCTTATCAAAGCAGGATGAAGTGGGACCCATGTCACAGCTTAAGGGGACATTTCTCAGGCCTTGAGAATCCCAAATCTCCGCAACAGCAGCTTGCAACTGCATCCTGCCCTGCCCTGCAGATGCAGGCAGCACAAGCCCAGGCTCTGGGGCCACCGAGGGGGCCATCACCTGGCTAAATCAGGCAACTGCTGGCCTGTCTCTCCACATCATGCCCGCACTGCCTGGGGGCTGCTTGCTTGACCCAGCACTTGTCTTGCTCAGGATGTGCAGGATTAGAACTGATACACTAAAAAAGGCTTTGTTTTCTTGTCTTTTTTTAATCAAGAAGTCAGGAAAAAGGAGGGAAGAAAATTCTGTGTTGTGATAAGGCCAAGCCATGGGTTTGGCAGATCTGATGAACTCGTTTTTCAACTCTTATTCAGTCCTGGTTTAATACCTCACTAGAATAATATGTCATTAGTAACCTGACAGAGAAGAGTCTCTGGTTACATTTTAACAGTGCATAACGTTCCAACTGAGGATATCAAATGGGCTTGAAAAGGGTTTGATTTTGTTTTTCCAGAAGTTTATTTCAAAAGTGTGCCAATGGGATACACAGATAGCACTGTAATTCTGGTACCCCAGACCCACAGACCCCCGACAGCCCGTCTCTGTCTGTCCCCACCCACCCCCCACACTAATAGAAAGACCTGGGACGTATCAAGAACCCGATTATAAGCGGAGACACGGAGCTCAGCCTTGTCCTGTGGCTGCAAGCAGGGAAATAAGGCGTCTCTAGCTCACCCACAGCTCAACATATCGTGCTACCATGGTAACTAGAAAATAACATTTACTTCAGGGATGAGGGTGGCAGGATGTGCTAGGGGCTGCTGTGCTTTCCTGCGTGGGCACCCATCCTCTGGGGATCCTGGGACGGGTAGTGGATGGGGCCTGGGGCTCTCATGAACGGAGGTGGGGGCCCCATGGCATGGAACATGTGTGGTCCAAAACCTGCAGAAACAAAGTTGGCAGCTTCAGGCAAAGCAACAGAAAACCCAATGTGTACTGCTGCTTCAAAGTACTGACACCACAGCTGGCTGACAGCTGTGCCTCACAAATGTGCACATCTCCCATCTCCCCGAAATCCTGCCCCTCTTTTCAGTACAACCAGGGGCAATCCCTACTCAACACACATCCTTACTAATAGAAAAAAGCTGGTTGGGGGGACTGGGCAGGTGTCTGTAATACCCATCTGAATGTTTTCTGCTCAACCACAGAGCAGAGCAAATACATCCACAATAGTCCAAAATTCCATTGAAAAATAAAACCATCTCTGGATAGATACACAGAGAGCCAAGGACATGCTGGCATTCAACCAGCTGCAAAATTACCCTCTGATGTTTGGGTTAATGCGGCATTTACACAGCCAGCAAAAGCACTGAGTAGGTCTCAGTACCAGTAACAGGCATCTCCAACCGGCCTGGGAATTTGCAAGCAAATACCAACCACAACAGGCAGCTCAGTTTAATTAAACTGTGCTGACAGCTCAGTTTAGATCATCCGTTTACACTGTGTGATCAGGGATGAGGAAAATCAGCTCAGGGCACGCATCAGTGCTGCAGCACGGCCTGGCAAGGAGGAAGGGACCGTCTAACACTGAATTTCACACCCCCACTTGAAGGAGAAACACAAGTACCTGGAGGCGGCGGTGGAGCGATGCCGGGAGGAGGAGGCAGGGCAATGTTCACCACGGCTGAAGGGCCACTTGGAGGTAGATTGAAGTAATTTGCAGAAGCCTCCTCTTCTGCAGCTGGAGGAGGGGGGAGGGCTGCAGAAAAAGTACATACGGTTATGGGAAATCTCTCAGGCAAGACAAGCACAGGTGTCTGCCTTCAGAGAGGGAGCACAACCCGTGCTTTCACAAGGGCAAAATGACTGTTGCTACTATTGCATGTATGAACGGGAGCGAGAAGCAGGGCTGCCCTGAAACCCCAGTCACCAATTTCCTTCATCTGAAACCAGCTTTGCTTTTTCCATCATACAATGCTCAGTGGACTAGAGAAAACATTAAAAGCGTGGGTTGCCAGTATCTCTGACCTAAGTAAGTTGAATACAGCTTCAATTTTTCCCTCATCACATAAAGAACTCTCTTTTTATCAAGGATTTGCTCGTAGACAAAGCCCATCTCCCATCCAGCTGGATCTGCTGCAAGCCTACTGTAACCGCTCTGGGCTCATCACTGCCTCTACCATCCCGAAGTGTCACTACTCCCAGAAGTTTAACAGCAGCCTCACTCATGGAAGTGGGTCAGCATTAAGTGTTTCAGAGAGGAATACAACTCCCTTACCTCCAGGAAGTCCTGGAACTGGCTCCAGCTTTATCCCGGATTCTGTAGTGCCTTCCTTGTCCTTTTCTTTTCCTCTTGCTGCCTGGGACCTGAGAAACAGACAAAAGTTTGAGAATAAAGATGAGAAAAGCAGGATAAGGACATATTTACACCACAGTAGTTTCACATTATCTATTCCAGATCCATTTCTTCAGGCCAAAGATGAAGAACTCACAGAACATCAGACAGATGGCACCAAGTTTGCAAACAGTGCCTACAGGAGATGGACTAGGAGCAACGCTACCGAAACTCATCCATAATCCTCAACCAAGAAACTCCTTATGCTACTTGTGTCATCTCCAACCCAGACGCCACTATAAAAACGAAAACCAAAATGCAAGAGGACCCCAACTATTGACCAAAGAAGTATCTACTTCTGCATAATAGCCAATCCTGCGCATCAAGACTGTAAACTGAGAAAAGAACCTTGCAGATCCTCCAGGCTTCCTCCTCCCACACTCACCTTCCCCATTTGACGTTGAGCCTGCGGCCATTGACGATGAGTTTGTTGAAGGATTTCTCAGCAGCCACCTCTGCAGCCTGTCTGGTGGCAAACTGGATAAAAGCACATTGCTGCCTCTGCACCACTGTTATCGTCCGGATCTCCCCAAACTGGTAGAAGTGATTTCTGTGTGAGGAAAAAAACATTCCTATGATACCCCACTCCTGCCAGTCACAGGGTACAGGGCAGGCAAAATAGGTATGCTCACAAACTTTCACTTCTCCCTTCCCTGTTCAAACTAATAATTAGAACTCAATAATCAATCACTTAATCATAATTAGCCCTCTGTGCAATTATAGAGCAATAAAAGCTCTGCAGCAGCTTTTCGCAGTAGCTAGCTACTGAACAGATACAGAACTTCCTTGTAAAAAGGGTTACACAGTATCCCCAACAGCTCAGAAGGATGACTCATCTTTAAAGAAATAGATTTTAATCAAAGCATTTGAAATGTGCCTGTTTGTTCTCCAACAAGCTGGCACTCCTCTGCACTTGCCCACCAACCAGCTCCCCATTAAGAAAAACTGAAAGCCAGATTTATTTTTGTTCTGTACTTGAAGAGCTGTTATCAAAGTGTCAAACAAAAAGGCAAGGGCAATACAAATTCACCAACACACCTGAGATCTGATTCAGTGATGGTATCTCCGAGCCCTCCGACATACAGTGTAGTAATAGTCTTGTCTTCAGGAGGATCTAGACGAGGCATGGTTGATGCTCGTTTCAGAAGTTTGTCAGCCACGGGATCATTAATTCCATAGTAACGATCTTTGATGTTCTGGTCAGCCAGAGGATCATCTGGATCTGTAGGTTTCTCATGTCTAAGGTTCAACAAACAAAGCATTTTATAACATCAGGGATGACTGCAAGGATTAAAGTGACTGTAGCTGCCAGTTTCCCTTCTCAAGGCCTCAGGTCAATTATATCCTTAACCCTGTCCACATAAACATGCCTAAATGGAACAAAGCCCTGAAAACTTCAACTGCAGCCAGGACTGCATCAAGTTCTGAATGAATGGCACTTCTGACAGCTCAACACTCAGCACTACAAAACACAAGAGCTGGGTTTGAAACACCCTCTTGTTCAAATACAAAGATCCCTGATTGAGGGGACTGACGCCACAAAAGGGAAAAATGAACTACACGAGAGCTGCAGTCACTGCTTTGGGAAACCACCCAGCCAACTTCTCACAATCCAACCTGCCACCACAGAGACTCATTTTCTGGCACTGGATGCAAGTTTTGCCCTGACCCCAACCACTGTAGTGTCTCCTGCCCACCACAGCATCTCCAAGGGGAGCTGCATCTGACCGTGGTGGACAGATACACTGTTCAAGCTGTGCCTGTACCTGTAGGGACACTCCTCTCCTCTCTTGCACTCTCCTTTTACCCAGAAGGAACAGATGTGAGGGCGGTTGCGTTTGTAGTACGGAGTGGTTCGGGCCAGCTTCAGCAGCATGTCACTGGTAGAAGTAGCTTTTCCTAGTGCACCAACTGGTCTAGTGCCATCAGAATTGGCTATCTAAAAGCAGGTAGAACACAAATAATTGTGTGTATATCAGCACTGAACACTAATGCACAGAATCAGAGCAAGCAAGTGGTTTTCAGAGAAGCTAGGTCATTGCTCCCCTTTCCTCCCCACACACAGCCACACAAAAAGCATGATATGACTACACTTACCTCTCGCTCCATGTTCTGGGTGTAGTACTCTTTGTTCACATCAGATTTAGGCATTTCATCCTTAAGGGAGAGTCCTGCATCCCGGACTTGGATAGGCAAACCTAAAATGAAACAAAAAATCCCTAACAAATCCATATGAAGAACAAGCTGAAAGAGGATAAATAGTGATTTCTGCAACCTGCAGTGACCAGAGGTAACTCATCTGCAAGGGAAACCGCTCTGCCATTGAACCTCTCAAGAGGTGACCACCAAGACCTGTTCTTCTCAAAGACTGTCCAGTGTCAATTACATGCACACATTTAAAGTCATTTCACCAACTCCCACTTCAGAGGGCAGCGCCTTGTCTTGGATCAGGTTTTTGGGTACACACCATATTCCAGGTCCAGCAGGCAGGTCTGACAGACATTCTTCAGCTTGCTGCAGGTCTGGCACACTTCTGTCTTCTTGAAGCGCATCCGCACCCCGGGGCACCAGCGGAACACCGTGAAAGGCCTGGCACAAATCTGGGACAGAAAGGTGACACCTGGTTCACTCTGCACAGAGTTACCGTTCTGCTTCTTGCATGGAAACAAACTCCAAACTCATCCAGCCTCTTCAAACCATAAATACAACTTCTTTGTCCTAAAGCTAAGACACAGAGCTCAGGAAACACTTGTTTCTGTTTGCAGTTTTACTCTGACAAGAGAAAATTTTAGGGAAGTGTTTTTTTTTTCCTTGTTGTTTTTATTTTTATTTATTACAATAACCCGAATGCAGATCTACTCAAAGATATAGAAATTCTCTTAGATTCCAGGTGATGTCAGTGTGGAGCTTCTAGAGATGAATTACAATGCTGGATACATCAGGCACCAGCACAGCAGGAACCTGGGAGAGGTTATGACAGCTTTGGTCGAGAAGAGTGATGCTCCCTCATCTCATGGAATGATGCATTTGCCTTCTGTGCATGCACACCTTGAGCACATAATACAATCTCAATCTGTACAAGATTTCAAAATATACCTTCTCTCTACCTCAGACGAAAACTGATAAAAGGGCAAAAACCTCCTTTAATTTCCCTCAGTCCAGACAACACTGAATATTTCTTGCTTTGGAAATAATCGTGGCTTATTTCTTGGACAGTCAACACAAATCACCACATAGGCATGAATAACATGCACAGCAAAACCCAAACTCCAGGTATTTTGCACTTCTGAGTAAAAACAACAAACTTGCATGAGAAAATATGGATCATTTAAAATGCTGGAATGACTTCAAATACAGTACAACAGTATTCGCAAAACCTTGTTCTGATAAACATGAAGATTGTTTAGACACACTTAGGATTTGCTCCATAATTTTACTACTTTAGGACCAACTGACTTTGTCTAACAAGTACAGTAGACTGACCTAAAAATTTACGTAGTTACATAAACATTTTAAGTTAACCCAGATAAACACTCTTCTGAAGCTGACAGGTTTTTAATCATTAAAATGCATTATTCCTAGATCTGCACTTATTTTGACATTCTTTCTTCAGAAGACACAAACATACCTTGCATTCTTTTCCGTATTTTTCTTTGGTCTGAAATATAATAAAAAGCAATAAAAGAAAACATGAAATATCATCAATTCAACATAAAACATGAAACATCTCATTGATGTTATAACACAGTGTGTTACAGACCCTGTATATTTGGCTTACACCTTGGAAGGTCAACAGGACAGAAAAAAATTTCCTAAATACTCCCAATACCCTTTTGGTTTAGAAACATTTACTAAAAACAGAGTATTTTAAGTCCCACCTCCTGTACTGATGAAAGCTAAGGATGAAAAGGAGCATTAACAGCGCTTTTGAAGGAAAGATGATGTTACATGAAATAAGCCCATGAAAACAAACAGGTTTTGAAATATCACCTATACTAGCACTAGGGTTCTGCTTCGTAAGAACAACCCAATCTCTCTCAGAAAACTTTGTGGAACACAAACGTGAAGGAGATCATGTCCATGTAGGTCACAGGCAACCAGGCCAGGCAGAGAAAAGCAACATAACATGGACTGACTCACCCTGCACAGAGGAAACCAAGGAAAACAAACAGGAATTTAAACTACCCTCATAAATCACCTTTAACTTAATTTTAGAGGTGCACGTTTGTCACATTTTAGAAACTGTGCTAATTAGTATTTCAGCAGCTCAGAGTTGCTGTTGGAGTTGGAGTTTTCCAATACTAAAATTTCATTTTCTATTTTAGAAAATAGAAAACTATTTTCTACTATTTCCTGCA
>VYZQ01054820.1:0-27179 GCA_013400655.1 Mystacornis crossleyi | reverse complement strand
AAACCCCGCCGTGCTCCAGCTGCAGTCGGCGCGGCAGCTTGTCCCGCAGCCTGCCAGCAGGCGGGCGGTCCAAATGGCTGGGAGCGCTCCCGGAGCCTCGGCAGCTGCGGAGAGAGCGGCGTGGGATCACACTCGGCTCTGCGAGCGCTTGGGCAGGGATCACCCGCCTCCAGGTAGGGCAGGGGAGCCTCCCGAGCCACCCACCCCCGTGGCCTCACTGGTCCCGCACAGTTTCCAACCCCGGCTTTGGCAAAGGCTGCTCCTCTGCCTGTTCCTTGCGGTTATGGGTTGGGTCATCTGCAGGAGGAGCAGAGCTTTTCAGTCTCCCTGAGGTCTCTTGAGTCCTAAGGGACTAATAACTCATTGGCATGGTTGGAGCTTGACAGGGACCTAGAGGTTAATTGCTGTAATTCCCTGGCAGTATCTTTCACCCTTGGGGCAGGACAAGTAGGAGTTTCTCCCACAGCAGGAGTCAGAATTCTTCTACAGGAAACACCCAGGCCAAGAGGCCTTTCTCCAAGCTAGTTCTTTTACAGCAACAAACTTAGTATTTTTTTAAGGAAATCTCTAGGCTAAGTAAGAAAGAGGTCTGGTAAATGGATCTCTTAACTTGCAGGGCCTCATAGTTGTACCATTAGCATTGCCACTGATGAAAAGATCAGATGCAAATGCAAATAAACAAGTGAATTGATCTTTGCATTTAGAAATAATGAAGTTGGGGAAATCCCCCTCTATCCTTAATCATCAACCCTAAAAGACTTTGAGTCTGATTCTCCTTGACACTGAGTTAGTATTATCTTGACACAAAGACAGGGAGAATGGAAAGTTGTTTTGTGGGAGTGTTTTATATCCATTTTGAGCTGTTATGACTGATGATGAGTAACTACAGAGCCAGGGTGTCTTACTCTATTTTATGGAAATACTGATCTTGTTCTCTTAGAAGTCAATTATTAACATGAATAATTTTACTCTGTTACTCAGTTCCTTTTATCACAAGTGCAGCCTTTATGTTATGGCAAAATTACCTATAAATACATTGCATTATATCTAAATGTTGCATCTTACGTGGTTTCAAAGCTCTAATGTCCTAATAGAAACCAACTGTACTCAGCAAGGCTTCAGTGAGATCCACAGTGTCTCTTCTGTTATTATCTCACCAGAGGGTGCTTTCTCATGTGACGGAAAAAGCGTTCTGTGTGAAACAGTCTGTAGGGAGAGAAAGCCTTTTCTCAGGCTCTAAAGTGCTGGCAGGTCCAAGTGTCCTGAAGATTGTCAGAGCTGGGGGGTGAAGTTCTTTGTATCCATAATAAATGCTATTGGTTCAGATTGCCACTTCAGGCTTAGGCTGGGAATAGTCCGATTTTTGGTCACTCACTTTTGTGTATTCAGGTCTTTTAATGGAGCCTGTTGATTCAGTATATGCTACAGGTAACACTATCAAGGGACCCAGGCCATGCAGGACCAAAGTCACTTGGGGACCTTCAGACCCTGAGCTGCCTTAGGGCTAAATCCTACTCCTTTTCTTGGTGACTTACATTGGGGCAGGCCGTATCTTTCCTGATGTCGTGCATATTCCCTACTGGAAGTTGTGGGGCACAGTGCCCACATCATACTCAGTTAATGCATTAAAAAGTTCTTGAGTACCGTATGGACATCTGAAGAAGTCATCTGTGTTCAACACATTCCTTCAGTTTCCTTTAACAAGAATATTAATCTAATTGATGTCAGAGTACAGTGAAAGTTACTTGGCTTTCTCATCAGCATGTGTGCATAAATACATTTATAATTTTCAGCAGAAATACAGCTCACTTACAATATACATTAAAATACATATAGCTACTAACTTCTTTTCATTTTCAAACTGTCACGCAAAAAATATCAATTTTTACATATCTGTAGTGTGTGTGTGTATGTGCATTTTTGCTAGGAAGTTATCCTTCCACGTTCATGGCGTTCAGTGGGGTGGATGAAGCACCCATGGAATTTTGCCAGCTGTGCTGACGCAAGCTCCCGGCTCATCCTATAAACATTTACGCTTCTGAGTAACTTCGGTCACGTACAAACCCTGGGCCAAAGGAGTCCTCCTGGGTCACGGATTCCAGCCCTGGAGTGTGACAGGCAAGGCTCAAAACTCCTCTCATAAAATGGCCAAGCATTAATGTAAAGCTTTCTGTGTTTTCACCTGCCATCCCTCCTGCTGGAAGGTTACTCCATTGCCTTCTTCAACTGATAGTTAAATAGTCTTCCCTCATTTTCATCCTCAGGTTAGTCATGGACAATTTCATTCTTATGTCAATATTGTAAGTACCTCTTCTTCCTCCCTGCTGTTTATCCAAGGAGAGCAGTCGTGCAGCTGAAGTTATTTATGTGCATTTGCTTTGGGTCCTTGGGGGTGGATGTCCACATGGATTTTACTTATGTACAGATAAACAAGCAGAATGATTTTACAAGCCAAACCTGTCAGAGTGATTAAAAGTAAGCAGGATCCCAAAGTAAATGTGTCTCGGGTTGATAAGGACTGTCTTTGAAGCAGTTGTCCTTCAGCGTGCAGCTATTTCTGGGCAGTTGCAGCTGGCTGGCTTTGGTGCCCTGTGATTTATATCAGGACAAGTCTCCTGCTCACATAAAACATAGGCTGCCACAATCCAGTACAGATCTGTTCATCGTGAAAGGGGATATCTGTGTCTATCCCTTATTTTCCTAGCAATAAATTACATGTAAGCTGGCAGAGCTGTTCATTTCCACGTTGGGGCTGAACTGGAGGGGTGGTTTGCACTTTGGTATTCTTCATTCCAGCACTGCTCCAGATGTGCTTTGTTGGTATTCCTCGTCAGCTAAGTAACTTTGCAAACATGATTCTTCTTTCCTTCATGACACTGCAATTTCTGTATCTCTAGAACTGAGACGGGTAGGAATTGGAAAGTTAATTGAAGTTCAAACAAGTTTACTGTGAGCGAGGTAGAGTGGGCTACAGAAGAGCTGGACCCACCTCCCCTGTCCAGTGACTCACAGGCAGCACTCCACAGACCCCTGGACGAGGAGGGGAGGAAGGCAAACACTGTATTTCATATGAATTGGCCACCCGACCTCTCTACCCCTTCTCTGAGGGTTACAGAGGTACGAGAACACGTGTGACGAGATCTGGGAAAGCCAGGAGTGACATGGGAGGGAGAAAGAGCTCTCAAGTGTTACAGGCAGGGGAGTAAAATCTGCCACAGAAGATCATGTACACATTGAAATCACATCAGCTTACAGACTTAGCAAGGAAAACCACAACTGAGTGGCTTCCATTTTTGAGGATGCTCTTCATAAAGCTGGCTTGATTTGCCGTCTTCTAGTACTACAATACACTTGAAATAACCTCATCATAAATGAAATAAGATTTTCGTAAGAATGCTGGCTTTGCAAACCTGCTCACTGTAGCTGTAGTAGAAAGTTGTTGGCAGCCTTATCCTGCAATGCCAGGTGATTTGTGCAGCAACTTGTTAACAGCAGTTAAGCAATGAAATCAGGTGCCCATCCCCGAGGCTACAGATGAATCACTGAATTACAGGGACTGGGAGTAGAGTGGGTACACACTGGTGAAGAAAGGAGATGGGAGAAGCTGGGGTGGACAGTCATCATTGAGCCCAGAGGATGTGTCTCGCTGTTTTTGTTCAAACAAAATGTAACTAGTGGTAACTAGAGGATAAAGGATCAGAATCCCCTGTCAGAAATTGTTTGGGCAGGTGTCACTTGGGAGTAGCTGAGTGGATGGGGATCTGTGGAGCTGCACTGACGTAGTGCAGCTGGAAGGAGGCCCCAGGTCTGTTCCCCTCCTGGTTACCTGCTCTCTAAATGGAGCCTCCTCTGTCAGTCACCTGTAGCTTCCCAATACTGACAGGTTAGGTCACCTGAATAAAATTCAATTGTGTTACCACAAGCGGTGGTGGTATTCACAAGGGTTTATTGTAACCTGCTCTAAACCACAGATAGATAACACAGCATCTGTACACGTTTTCCTCCACATGCCTTGCTATGGTCCGGATTTTCCTGGTAGATTAGCAGAGGTTTTCCAGTTGAAACTGATCTCTTTTGTAGCTTCACAGCATAAGGTTCATGTGATGGGATATTTTAAACCTATTTTGCAGTCATACTGCGTTGACTGGTTGTGACACACTGCATAAATCCAGCCCCAGTGACACTCTGACAACAATCCTTGGTGTGATAAACCAACCCGTACAGCCCCAGGCACTGCAGTAGGAGGATGAGTAGGAGATGGAGCTGAACGTTTGCCTGGTTTTTCGGGATGCCTCAAATTACTCCTCCAAGCACAACTTTGCACTCCTTCGTTCACTTATGGCTTCAGAGTGTGAAGTGTCTGTATTCCCTCTTCGGGGAAGGCACGTGAGAATTGTTTCACGTGCACTTAAATTGCAGCCACCAATGGCAACAGAAGCACTGAACAAAAGAAGAAAACATGGGATGATTGCCTAGACTGGGATTTTCTCAGAAAAATAGCCACCAACTTTATTTTTTCCAGCACGGCACCAATGTGCCTTCCCACCAGAAGCAGGGGATTTGATCTATGTTTCTATGGATGGAGTACAAAGCCAGAGCATGGTGCTGTAAGTGTTTTACCCAGGCGTTCGGCCAGGTTTGATGTGCCAGGATGGACAGTGTCTGCTGGACTGTCTGTCTGCTCCATACAGTGTGCCAGGCAGTTACGTGGATGTTTCTCTAACCTTCTGTCCTTGCTTCGTTGGTAAGGCATGGTTACATCAAACCTGGAGATCTTCTGGCCCATCCATATTTGGAATGAATGGAGATACAATCTTTGGAGTGCAAATCATTGCAGAAACACACTCATGTGCTTTTTAATGCCTACTGTACTTCTTGTCTAGGTGAACTGCATCCTTAATTCCTACTTATCTAGGTGAACTGCATCCTTAATTCCTACAAGTTGCTGGTAGGAAAAACTAGGATTCCTTCTTGTGTCAGTAACACTTGCATGTTTGTCCATCGTAAATTAAACCCCTTCTTAGAGTACTTTCAGTTTTTACGTGGTGAAATGAGAAATCCCTATAAAGCAAGAATGATCAACATTTTTAGTAGTTGGATATCCAGCATTTATGCTCTTGAGCACATGTTCAGCACTGCATTTAGATTCAAATTCTGATTCAGCTTCCCACTGATTTGAATGTTGAATTGGATACCAAAATATGCACCAAGAACCTTCATGTGAAACATTCAATACTTCTTGAAAGCTCAGTAAAAATCTCAGACTTTCAATAAAAATAAATTCCCTTCTGTTAGGGAAAGAAGTATTTGGAAGAAAACAATGAAGTAATCTTAATACCCTTGCATTAGACCTGTAAAGCAGAGTGACATTTATTTAAAACATTGTCAAACAGATCATCATTAGCAAGGTTTTGCTCTGTGATATGAGTAACTACTTTGTACAGTGGTTTCAGAGGTAACTGCCTTCACCTTTGTGTTCCGTGAATCAGTTTTACATTCCAGCCCTATGTACTCCTTTAAACATCATCAGCCCCAATTCAGCAGACACTCACTGAAGTTAAGCACTAAGAGGCAAGAACTAGAATCCAAACTGATCTGTTGGGCAGATGTATGGAAAATTGTTAATGGGTGGGGGTATCTTTAAAAATAATGGGAATAAGTATCCCTTTTCATTCACAAAAAGTACAGAATAGGTCTTTGGACTAAAACTAAAAAGTCTGTTGCCTACAGGTACTGGCAACATATTTGTCTCTGTAAATGATATTTTTATTATAAATAAACAACCTGCTTTGCAGTACTGTGTCTTCATTCAGATCTTATTCTTTAACATAATTGAAGATCAAATACCTCATGCAGCACTTAGAGAGTAGCCTCTTTTTTTTTACTTACCTGTATTTTGATCTGTAGGTATTATGAGCTGAAATGTTCGTACAGCCTCCAGGCTCTCTTTCAAAGCACCTGACAGCAGCTCAGAACTCTCCTTGGAGCAGAAGAGCTCTTGCTTTTTAACAGTCTCTGACCACACTTCTGCTTTATAANAACTGATCTGTTGGGCAGATGTATGGAAAATTGTTAATGGGTGGGGGTATCTTTAAAAATAATGGGAATAAGTATCCCTTTTCATTCACAAAAAGTACAGAATAGGTCTTTGGACTAAAACTAAAAAGTCTGTTGCCTACAGGTACTGGCAACATATTTGTCTCTGTAAATGATATTTTTATTATAAATAAACAACCTGCTTTGCAGTACTGTGACTTCATTCAGATCTTATTCTTTAACATAATTGAAGATCAAATACCTCATGCAGCACTTAGAGAGTAGCCTTTTTTTTACTTACCTGTATTTTGATCTGTAGGTATTATGAGCTGAAATGTTCGTACAGCCTCCAGGCTCTCTTTCAAAGCACCTGACAGCAGCTCAGAACTCTCCTTGGAGCAGAAGAGCTCTTGCTTTTTAACAGTCTCCCCTCTACAGATTTCCTATCCCAAAGAAGATCCTATACTTCCTTTTTTCATTGATTAGATATTTTTGAGAAAGGTTTCACATCCAAAGTGCCTTTGCAAACCATTCCTGGAAGTTCTAAAATAAATATATTTCTTGATACCTGTAGCTCTAAATTAAAGCAGATCTGTATTTTTTTGTAAGTGCTCACCATGATCTAAGGCTGCAACAACTGAGCCATTGACAAGTGATGCAAATCTGCCCATCAGTGTCAATTCTGAATAGGGTCTGTGTTATTCATGTATAATTAAAGGAATAAGAAAAACCTCTGCTGATGAGTGTCCCTCACTGAGAACAGGGGTAACTGGGCATTCGGTGGGTTTAAGGAAGGTCAGAGTAATTTCTGATGGACAAAACTATGAATCATCATAAGAAATGTTCTTAGTGGCAAGGCTGGTTCCTTTATCAACTCTGGTTCACCAAGCCCCATCATAAGAAAAATCTGCATCTAGTTTCCTTTGGTAAAATACAGCAGGAAGTAATTTTTGAATATTTTCTAAAATATGTCTACAAGTTAGGGTGTGACGTTTTGTGGATAATGCTAAGCAAAGGGATACAGCTGGCTCGCTGTACCTTGCTGTGGAATAAAAACTGAGTCACTACCATGGAGAGGTCACTGCAGGGCTCTGAAAGTGGATTAGGATTTAACATCAGTTATCCAGATGTATCTACAATATTCAATTTATCATTCATAACTTTATGCAACAAAATGAGCATATTGAAGTAGACATGATGTGAAATTAGAGCTATTGGGAGACTCTTCCAAAGAACAATAGGAGTTTTGCTTTTGTTTCAACAGGACTGAAATATATCCCATTCCTTATAAGAAAGAGCAGCAAATAATATTTATTATCCTTTTGATATGGAGCCATTACTGGAAGCCATTATCATCACATTTCAGGTTACTTAATCAGCTCTGTGAACTGATAACCCACATAAAAAATTGCCTCACTGCTGCCAACAGTGCTCTTGGAACACTATGAAAATAACATTATTCCTTTCGAATTAAACCACAATAAGATTTTAAATGACAGATTAAAGGCTTTCTTTAGGTACCTTGAATCCTTCCAAACTGAGCAAACAAGAAGAGACCTACCATTTTGCAGGTATGTGATAGAGGTGAACTACGGCTGAGCTCCCTGATGGCACAGAAACCAGATGCATGTGTCCAAACATGCCAGGCGAATGCAGATGATGAAAAAGAAAGATTAACTGCTGAAGAGCTACCTGCTCTTCAGAGCATTCCAGCTATCAGGCACACCCCAGCCGATTCCATAATGCTCGGAGTGTATCCATAGGTCTGCAGGCAGGGACTCCATTATCTGTTTGGCTCTTTTCTGTTGCTGCGTGGAGCAGCTTGTGTCTACAGCAGTGTGCAAGATGTTCACGTTTCATTAGTATCCCTCACTCTGTAGTAGTTTCTTTTACTTTGAACCTGTCCTCCTTACCTCCTTCTAGTTAGAAATGTTCCAGGTGGCCATAGCTCAAGCAGAGTGACGGGTCCCATTTTTTATATTGCATTATCTAGTTATCCTTGGCTGCATGTGTGCTCATGGCCTGCCTTTCACCGCTGTAGGTGAGACAAAACTTCTGAATGGAGTTCTGCTGCATCAGTGTTTCTTCTCATCCTAAATGGTGACAAGAAATCAGGACATGGCAGCCTTCCTACTATTACTGAAACCTGTGCATGGACAGAAGCTATAAGACAGTGAATGTCTATATACATAGGGCAGCCAAGGGAAAGGCTCTCCAGACAGGTGGGCACAAAGTCTTGCCAGGACTGGCTGCTGCTCCATTCTGTAACAGCCTGGTCTGAGTTCTCTGAGGGACAGCTCAGCAATGTCACCTGGAGGAGCTCAGCTTGACACATTTGCTCTCATGGCAGGAGGTCAGGTTCTCCATGGGCAGGCAGCGGGGCAGGGAAGTAGCTTTGAAACTCTGCCTGCGCCACTTGGATCCCAAAAGCCACAAGGCTGAAAATCACAGAAGGTTTGTGTTGGAAGGATCTTAAAGATCATCCAGTTCCATCCCTGCCGTAGGCAGGGATGCCTTCCATAGACCAGGTTGCTCCAAGTCCTATCCAGCCTGGCCTTGAACACTGCCAGGGATGGGGCAGCCACAGCTTCTCTGGGCAGCCTGTGCCAGGGCCTCACCACGCTCACAGTAAAGAATTTCTTCCTGTTAACTAATCTAAATCTGCTCTCTCTCAGTTTAAAGCCATTCCCTCTTGTCCAGTGACTACATGTCATTGTAAAATGTCCCTCTCCAGCTCTCTTGGATGTCTCCTAAAGCAGAAGTTCCTGGAAATTTCAAATTAGAGGTGGCATAATATTTTTGGCCCCCATTTTCCACTAAAACAAAATGAAAAGATGGGATTTGTGACTAGATTTAAGTCCTGTTTATATTATACCATAATCTCTTGTATGCTCTCTCACCATCCTTTGTGAGTTGTAGCCCAGGTGTTTCAACCCTTCTTCCTACCCTCTATTTATAAGGTTTTTCTCATATATTGTGTGGGAAAGAGAAGAAACATGTGGTAGTTTGGGAGATGAGATCTGGACAGGGATCTTAGACCCGTGGAACAGGATGAGGAAAGAGATACTTAAGTGCTCTGCAGGGGAAAATGGTTTCATATTTGACTCAAATGGAGAGTTTTCATTCAAGCTTCACCACTTTCCTTTTGAAATGCTGGGTGGGAAGTTCTACAGAAAATAATTCCCCACTAAAAAAGTTTTGGCCTGGCCTACTTGTTCAAGTCTGTGCTGCTGTGTTGAGTTGAACTCCCACAGTGTGTCCAAGCACTGCCTGTGCTGGCAAGTGAGACCTCAGTGCTCAGGGCAGGTACCTGAGCCTCAGCCAGCCGTTGCCCCAGTCATCTTAAGGAATTACCTCTAGATGTCACTCATGAATCCCTGTTATTCGAGGGATTTAAATAAGGAGTTAGGATACCTCTGACACAGAAACCCTTCAATCACTCTGCTTGGTTACTGAAATGTTTGTTTTCTGCGCTCCTTTTCTGCACTGCTGGAGTCAGACAAAGGCTGAAGGCAGAGGAGGTACTTTTTCAGCAGTGCGGAGATGCCTTAGCTCATGCAGAAACTTAAAAACTAGAGAAAAACTCAACCTTAGTCAAAATAAATAGAGACTTCTGCAGTCTGTGGTGCCAATTGAACAATCTCCCAACAAGCTGGGAGAGCTCAGGATAATGCTGAGAGTCTGTTGATTTGTTTCAGTAACTATGTCTTGTTAGTACTTGCTTAGCAATGGGTCCAGATGCTTGGTATAACATTCTGTAGCCCATGACTAAAATGTTTTAAGTGTCTATTTCCGCGCTCAGTAAGGCTGAATAGACTGAATAGAGCAGTTCCCCTCCAAAACCTAATTATTTTCTGTTAGATATTTTCAGTGGATTTTCTTTTTTTTTTCCTTAAAACCTGATGTATTTAAATTTTTGCTTGCTTTTTTTAATAATTAAAAAATCCGAGCATATTTGTGCCCAACCTTCAACAGAGGGAAAATATTCATAAGGAAAAGCTATTTCTAGAGAGAAGAAGGAAAAATGTCAATAAGAAAATTTGGGGCATCTCTCGCAGTAAGGAGGTTTTTGAGGTTTTGACCTTCCCCGTAGTAAGTAGAATATTTTTCTGCAAATAGTTGAGCTGAAGCCAGAGGGTCTCCTAATGGAGTAAAGTACTCAGTGTGTGTATAAGAATATATGAATTCTCATATGAGCTGTGGCAGATAATTGTTCCAGTTTCTCTCATGTTTGGAAAAAGTTTGGCCTTGCATTGTTCATGTTCAACAGTTCATTGAGTGATGTAATTTCCCATAAAACCTTCATTGAAGCTTTTGGGAGTCCATCAGTCCTGAACTACCTTAAAGGATTTGTTTTTCAATGTTATCCTATCACAAGTATTCACCTTTCATTGAAATTAAAATTAATATCTCTGATGGCTGCATTGCAGCCAGGACTTCCAGAGGGCTGGCAGTCAGAATGGACGAAAGATTCCTATCACATAGTAAACAAAGATCTTGTAAATAAATGGAGGGTAATGAGTGTCTGGCAACACAAAGCAACCACATTTGCCGATCATACAACAATAAAGACATTCTGAGTTTATCAAGTAATTAACCTCTTCATATGAGTATGTGGATATGCATGCATTTATATATATGGGTGTGTGTATATTTTTGTGTTTTGGTTATTTCCCCTTTTACTCCCGTGTGGCTTTGAAAGACAAGGTCCTACATGAAGACTCAAACAGCATAATAATTTGGTCAAAATGTAGTTTTACTACTAAAATGACAAGAGACAGTAAAGCATTTGCAACCTTACTAGAGTTGCTCATGGCCAACGGGTTTTACAAGTACAATTTAAAACTAATGGAAGTTGTACTTTGATATCATTGAAATTTCAAAGTTATTTAGGTTTTATCTGTAAGACAGGAAAAATTATTGTATCAGGTTGAGAGCACTTGCAGTAGGCAGATCCATGAGGGGTTTTTTCTGTGACTTCACGTTTTCCATGTCTGGTTTTTTGCTGCTGCTGCTGTATCAGAAACACTGGCTCAGGTCCATAAAGATGCTTGACTGCTTTGCTGCCAATGGTCTGACCTAGGCACCCAAAACGCCTCTGAGTCTTTGTCATTAAGCAATCAGAAATGAGCTGTGAAAGTGTAAAAAACAGGAATCCTTTGCCTACATCCCTGGAGACAGGCAGTTCTTAGAGGGGCATTAAGCATGGCAATACAAAGTAAATGATACTGATAGCTCTCCATGTAAAAAACCCCGAAAACATTGGCAAGGATTAGAGGTTAGATTGCTAAAAAAAAATTCATTATTTAAAATAGCAGGGGAGTAGAGGCACTGGAAGATCTGGAGGCACAGACCTGATCTGAAACTCTGAAAAAAGATCATGTCTATCCTGCAGGATTGCTGGGGGAGTGTGAGGGGATTTATCTTCTCCATCCCAGGAGGTGCCCCCACTGCTGAAACGGTGCCTTGCTCCTGCTTCTAGAAAAGGATTGTTCTGCCTGGGTTTGATGCAGCGAGGTGGAAGCTTGAGCATTGAGGCACTGGTGGGGTCTTGGGGATGCCACAAGGAAAGTCAGTTCATTTTACTTTTCAAAACCTGGAAGTTTAAATATACAGACAAACTCCATACTGGACAAATATTTCATTTGTGAAGTTAAGAGCTCCAGACTTAGGGTATTTTGGAACTCCACAAGATTCCTCCTTCTCTGCCATAACTGATAAATGGGCAAAGGGTGTGTGAAGAATGTGCTAAGGAGTATGAAATCAACCAAATAAAATCCCCGAAAACCTGACAGCTAAACTATCTGCTCATTCCTATACCACAGAAATGATTAGAAACTATTTCCAGGCTCCTGGCATTATTTCTTTTGCAAGGAAAAGCTGGATATAGTGCAAATCTGGTTCATTATCTTATCATAATTATGCAGTTCCTCAAATGATGAAAACCATTTCTGAAATGATTTGCTGATGGAGCAGTCTTTGAGACTGTTGCTGCTGTGCGGGGATGCTGGGTTGGTTTGGGCACAGCAGGCTGAGGATGGCAATCAGTTACCCCAGGAAAAACCAACTTAAATGGATCATGCAATTAGAGATTATGTCCTAATGCACGTGCACAGGGGGACAAAATTAACCTTCGTCCCGTAGCATGGACTTGAGGCACTTGAGCGCCTGAAGCGTAGCAGCAGTCGGTCACTGGGGAGATAAGCAATGTGCTCTGCGGGGGAGGGGGCCAGGAATGGTGGGATGCCAGGCCTCACCCCACTGGGAACGTGCAGGAGGGGACACTTTTACCTGTTCTTTTAAGGCTGTCACTGCTGTGCTTCTCCCTTCCTTTTAGCCTCTTTCAGTCTTGCCTGGCCCACCACCGGTGCCCCTTCCCAGCCTGCTGCGTTCCCAGCCCGCTCGTATTTCTCTGACATTTCACAGCTCTGGCTGTTATCACTAATGCGATGGAGAAATGCTTTGGTGCTGCACGACCGGGTCATGCAGGGGTGGGGAGGGGGAAGGGATGGGAATTCTGTGTTCCTCTGCAGCCAGGGACTGTGGGTACTTGTTTGCAAGTTCTCAGTGGGTCCAGAGAGGTCCCAGCAGTGGAAGAGATGCTGGCCGTGCCCTTGGGTGCTGGCACCATGACCAGGGGGTGGTTGTGACCCTGTAGGAAGCACTGATGATGAGCATGGCCCAAAGCAGGAAGCGCCGGCCGCGCGCCCCTGGCGTGGGCTGGGGGTGGCACCTCAGCCCCTGTTCTCCAGCCCCACCACATCCCCTCTCCCCTGTGATCTGGTGAGTGAGGGGGTGGCTGGCTGAGACGGGGGGCACAGGCCTTCTGCTCGGCACGTGGGGCGCTCCAGCTTTGGGGAATACACTCCAGCAGCATGCGCTGTGCAGTGCCACTTCAAAGCAGGCTCTGGCAGCGAGGCAGGGGATTGTCTGGCGGAATTAAACCACATTGGAACCATTTTGGAAAGGGTTTGACTCTTTGATTCTTTCGTATACAAATCTGACATCAAAGCAAAGTCCTGGTGTCTGTCAGATATGTCCTTCATCCCTAGAAAGAGATAAAACAGCCTCCTGTCAGTCAGATAACACGATAATTAGACAGCGTGATAATGCATTTATCCTGGTGCTTACAATCCTTGATCATATATTGCAATTATGTATACAGGCCACAGCAGCCAGTGTCTTTAATTATAACCTTGATGGCAAAATGATAGGATGCAAGAGTCTTCCTAAGGGTAGGAAAAAGGAGTCTTTTAATTCATTTTTATAGATCCTCACTGAATAGACTAGAAGGGATTAATGTGAAAGCCCTTGCCAGAGCGTTTGTGTACCTGGCAAACGTGTTTATAAAGAGGCAGCAGTGCGTGGCTACTACATTAATATAGGGCAGATATTAGAGCAATATGAGATAGGTACCAACCCAGATAGAAACACCAGATAACGTAGCACTTTGGTTTGATGTTAATCTGCTGCCCAGAAAATTCATAGTTAAATGGGTATAATAATCTTATTATTGAGATTTATTAAGGGTAAGTTTTTAAACATAAATAGCAGACTTACAGATTTCTCATTCATTTAACCAGAAACTTCTTGGTTACTTTGCAAATGTCAGCTAGACAGAAACAAATAGGTGATGTTATCCCTCCTGCAATAAACTGCCTCTGTACCAGAGTGGACAAGGCTCCTGGATCAGGAATATGATTGCTTATTGCTGGTTGAAGTATGTTTTTATTTGCATATTATTTAACTGCAATTATATTTTTGAGTTTTTCATGCATTATGAAGCCCTTGATTAAAATAAATTAAGCAAATGAAGGCAGGGAAGCGGGGAGTGGTTGTAAAAAGTGTCAGTCTTAGAGTTCATAATTCTGGTTCTTGAGTTTTATCAGTTTTCTACTGCTGAGTGTTTGGTGTCATGAAAAATCCACTGAGTGGTGCATGTCTGGCTGCTGGTCCAGCCCTGATCCTCCTCCAACCCATTTCTGTTCTCATACAGAAAAGTGGCCATGTAACCACATCCCTTGTGAAGGGTCGTGGTGACTGTGCCCAGGAGATCACCAGAAATGGAAATGCCACAGCCTGGGTATCTCCCTGGCTCTCAGGATTGAAGGACAGAAACATAGAGGAAAGGGAGAAACTGAAAGTGAGGATTTTCCCAAGGGAAATCAGGCTTAGCTGTTAGGAAGTGCAGAAAGGTTACGCAGTGAAAATCAGGCCCCTTAAAATAAGATACCCCAAAACGGAAACACTTGGGGAAAATGGTTGCTTTGGGAAAACTGAGGTGTAGATATAATCTGCTGATTACAGAAAGCAATTAAACCAATGGTACGGGTGTTAGAACATGGATTTACCTTCAGACACAAAACTGTGAGCAGGACAAGGATAAACCTTCTTGACTGTGACCATGCATTTGCTTAGGAATTGCCAGTATGGAGATAATTGGTATACATTATTTCTTGTTGTTCAGAGCAGAACTAAGCGTTCATCCCACTCAAATGGACCCTCAGGGGTTGGGGGCATTCTCTCCATCTCTTATTCTTGTAGGGCCTCTCCTGTCTCTCCTTAAGCCACTGCAGGGCTTTTCTCTGCAGCTTCCCCTTAGGTCCTCCCAGCAATAGTGTCCTCCAGCTTATCCTTAGTGTCTTAGACACTCATCCTTAGTGTCTGAAAAATGTCATTCCTTGTTGTCAGCAATCCCAGGTGCATGGCACAGTTGGGAAATGAGGCCTTTTTGGCAGCTGAGCCTCTTCTGCCCCTGTCCCCAGCCCAGACTCCTGGTAGGGCACTGCTGAAGTAATTTTGCTATGGCTCCTTGGATGATCAGATCTGAGGAGCTGGGGCTGCTGAGCGTGCACAGTCGGAAAAGACACATGGAACAGACCGAGCAGTTGCAAAACAACTGTGCCTACATGGTTAATAAGGCTTGTGCAGAGGAAAACCCCTTCAGATTGAAAGGCCAGGATTTGGACCCTCGGGACATAAAGATGATACCATCGATGGTCCTGTGGTTTTTCTGCAGCAATCCCTTCTTGCTCCCATCTTTGCACCCTAAAGCACCAGCCAGCGTGTCTGCAGAACCTCAGAGGCAGTAAAGATTCCCATGGAAAATTGCCATGGAAATTCGTCCTCCAAAATGAGAGGATTAGTCTGCACTGGAGAGCCACATACATGCAAGGGAAGAAGCCACAAAGCTTTTCTTATTTCTGCTACGTGCTTCACACATGCTTTGGTGTGTGGTGTGAAGCATCTTCTGCTAGAATTTAATCATACTGTTTTCATACAATATCTAAAAGATACTGGCCACATCATTTATTCACATAAAATTTTCATTTTTAATACAGAAAAATGAATTATGTAAAATAGAAAAGCTTTTTGACCTCAGTGATTCCTTTCTAAAAGATTATGTCACAAAACCCAAACCATGTCTTCATGCTACTAGGATCCTAGATTAAAATTTTAAAAACCAGCTGAAATGGACCCCTTCTCAGAAGTCAGAAAACCAAATGAAACCCACAACAATCAGAAAATATTTCTTTTGTGGGAGAAAACCTGAAGCAGACATTACAAATTCCCATTCTATGAAAAGTAATGATGGGAATTGCTTAACTAGCTACATGTTTTGGTACATTATTGTTGACTCCTTGTTGCAATATTAAAGTGTCAAGTGGATTCAACCAACTAATATCACTTTGTATGCCATATATAAGTGTGTATATATGTAAATATATATATGTAAATATACATACATATACATAAAAGCAACTGGTAAATGCAGTATTTCATGTTATAAATCACTCTTCCAACCATCCCTGCCAATAACACTCAATGCTGAAGATCTTATAGAATATTCCCCTTTGGCTGTGGGTGTTGCCTTGTGGTGATGGCCCTGTGGGGATGGATTAGCCTTCAAGTACCTGGGCTGAGGAGCTCCAGGAGAACACCACATCTTCGGATCTCACAGTGAGGCAAGGGGATATTTATCAGTAAGCTTCCATGAGGTTAGGAATTGCCTCATGAATATTTACATGTGGAAAGAGATAAACTGTGCAAATGTAACCAGGACACCCATTTACTGCTCTGGCATCTCCCTTGGTTTGAGATAAACAGGAAGCTCCCAGAAGACAAGCTCTGTTCCTGGTGGAGGACTTAAGAGTGAGAAAACTAACACGAGAGTGCTGGAAGGAGACTGGAGTAGGTGTTAGGCACGGGATGCATTTCCATTGCTCCTGGAAGAAGAGAAGGAGGAAGAGGAGCAGCCATTGCAACGGCACAGCGGATTTTGTCATAGCTTGAAGCAGCTGCAGGGGGTATAGGGGCACGGGTCCCAACTGCTGATCTATATATAATATAAAAATAGCAGTAATAATGATAATAACAGAGTAAAGCTGGGCAGGTGTTGAATTAGGGGGCTGTAATTCCAACACAGGCTTCTGTATGACCTAATAGACAGTAAGAGTCCCAGATGGGGGTGGAATTGTGGTTCTGTAGTTCACAGCTGCCAGTTGGAGCTTTTACCATGCACCCCTTCTTTTTTGCTTGTTGATTGCTTAGTAGAGACAAGCTCCCACTATGCAATTAACTCCAAGCTATGCAGCACCAGCTAAAAGAAGGTTCCTCTATTTTACTTAACCCAAAACCAGCCAGAAGTACCTGGCACCTCGTGGGCCTGTGCAGGACCATTTGCTTCATTCCAAACGCGCTACTCTGTGGCTCCATGCCTACCCTAATTAGGAATAATTAGCTCAAGCCCTGGTGCAACTGTGCAGCTTCTTGTGTCAGAGCTTCACCACATCCCTTCATTACCTCAGCTTTTGCTCTGGTGCTCCACAGTGTCCCGTTTCACAATGTGGGCTGTTCCACACACAGCTGGGGATTTGCTCACCGAAGCCATTTTGCATTTCTTGCTGTTCCTGGGAGGAGAGCACGTAACTCTCTGGCTTTTTGGTCACACCTTCCCTATCCTCTGCCTGAGGCTGGAGAAGCTGGAAGGGGCCAATTCCACATCAGAACCATCTGGTGAATCCCGATAAACCATCAAACTGGTTACCTTTATTGTTCCTCCAAGACAGATCACACGTGTTCTTGGAAGTCACCGTGTTTGTATTTCGCTGGAGATGAGAAGGATTAAATAAATAGCGGTGGTGGTTTTCTAGCCGTGGTAAGGAGACCTGCAGAGGCTTTTCCTTCATCTGGGGTCACGTGGCTCTCTCAGTTAGGCATATATAGTAATAACCATAAATCAGGACCTGTCCCTCGGAATGTTACTGCTTCCAGTTCCTTTTTGCAGGGTTCAGCCTTTCAGTTGTCCTGAAGAGCTCCAGGTTTTGCTCGGCGCTGTGTGAGCGTGTTCTACCAGCCCTAGGGGCCCCTGAAAGTGGAAACACTTTGGTTCCAGTGGCTGTTTTCCCAGAAATACTTTAGGTGTTTCCTCTTCTCTGCACAGTCCTAGACTCCAGATCCTGTCCTATTTTAACTGCAGTGTTTTGGAGCATCTCTACTGCCCTGGATTTCTTTTTCCCACCTGTTGCTCCCCAATGCTGTGTTTGAGTGCAGTCTTTTTGCTTAGAGCCTCTCTTCACCAGCCTTTCTGCCACTGCTTTTTGAAACATTTTTTCCCAAGCCGATTCAAGGCTGAAGGGACAGATGTTAAGAACAAAGATTATTCCCATCAGAAAAACCATCCTAGATTAAGATCCCAAGATNACACTTGGATTTTGTTGTGTGCACAGCTTGGACATGCTGTGATTCATCAGAAAAGTCCCGTCAGTGCCGTGCAGCCTCAGGAAGATGCCAGGAACATCAGGAGGCTTCACAGTTTGACAGCAGATACCTTTGGAGGGGCATTCAGAGAAGCCAAGAGAAGGAAGTGGGGCAACAACTTCTTGTGTATTGGGGCCTTAGCTGGGAGGAGGGCAACTGGCAGAAAGTTGTTCTCTAAAATGAGAGTCAGTGATATCCATCAGCTTCCATGAGGATGGTCAGCTCTTCAGCAGATCCTCAAGATTGGCACTTCAGAATGGGAAAGGACTCCTGCTCAGAACTCTCCAGCCTCTCAGACTTCCTTTTAAATCTGTTTTTTGCTTTAGAAAGCTTCAGTGACTAAAAACTCTAAATCTATTTCAAGAAAGAACACTAATTAAAAATAGGCCTTGTTTTGATTTTGGGTTTGATCTGATCCTTACTGGTGTAGATTCTTCATATTTCACAGGGCAGGAATGCTGGGACAGGCCACTTTATTAGGCTACAGAAACGGGAAAGGAAGGTTAGTGCAGGTGAGAAAAAGTGGATTTTAAAATCAGCTGTCTGGCGTCCCTTGAACATCACTGGGCAGTCCTCTAAGCAAGGAGGATCCCGTCTGAACTTCACATTAACGGGTCATAATCCTCGTTAACGTAGCCCAGGTCAGACAGTGGGGGTTACAGCAATGCTAACGTGACAAATCAGGGCCTTCCTAATTTCTCCAATTGCCTTTTCCTTATTTCTGGGTTTTAAAAACAAAATTTATGTTTGGATCCCAAGCAAACATGACAGCCTCACTTAATCACTTTTCTAATCATTCCCTTTAAAAATTATTTCTTTCATTTTGTCCTCCAGCCAGGAGAACTGAGTTATAAACCAGCTTAATGCTAATTCTTCTTACTTTGACGAGGGCTAATTAAATTCATACCTCTTTGAGTAAGCTGTTAAAAGTCACAGTTAATCAATGTTTTGGCCGATACATCCTCATTAAGAAATACTGGGTTTCGCTGAGAAATAAACCACACTCCTTAAAAGCACGCACCGATTTGCTTTGGGATCTTCATGGGGGCCAGGCTACTTACACAGCACATAGTTCACCTACAGCTGTGTGAAGTGGTTTATTCTGCTGAAAATGTGCTTTGCCTATGACTCTTCTCAAAAAAAAAGGATTATTGCCCATGGGGCATTGTATTAGTGGGGCTGAGACATCCTGATTCCAAACAGTCATTAAGCAAATCAGAGGTAATTTATACTGTGGTGAAGAAACTATTGCAAAGCCTGCCAGCTGTCTGGCCCTTCCAGTATGGCTTCAGACAGGACTTTGAAGGTCGGTTCGGGAGCATTTCTCTTACGCCGTGTTGTTGTTGTGACTCCAGGAGGACAGTCAAGTTCGGAGACAGGCCTCAATCCAGCAGAAGTTTAAACATCTGCATAGTTTTGAGCATGTGAGCAATCCCATAGGAGTTAACGAGGCTACTTTAAATGCTTAGAATTAGGCATGTGCTTAAGAGCTTTGCTGGACAGGAGCCATGGTAAGAACCAGCCCCAACTGTGACCTAAAATTAAAACTGGAACACTTTAAAGATTAATTAAGGCCTTGTCTACATGGGAAAAATTCTTCATTGTAGCATGAGAAACTTTCTTCTCATGGCGTTTGTGGCCCAACTGGATTCAGACCATTTAAAGTGGAGTCGACTCTTATGAGGTTTCCTGACCACACTCAGGAGGTGTGGAGGGTTTGGAAATGCACCCAGTGTTTGGAAGCAAATCTTTCATTCCCCAGTGCATGTGAAATTTGTATGCCTTCACAGTCAGCTTTATGATAGCATCGTCCTTTCAACCCTTGGGAAAATGGCAGAGCCATTCGAGTAGCCAGAAAGCAAATAAACAGACACATTGCACTCCTCCCTTCTTCACCACAACTATTGAATTCCCTGAGTGCCGCAAGCCGGAACTATTGTCCTTTTAAAGCCTAGGGATTTGAGGACTTGGAATCTGTGGATCTCATTCTCTCTCCCAGAAAATATCTGCTTTAACACTCCAGAGGGGCTGTGGAGTAGACATGGATTGCACTTGCATTGGTGTGTTGTCCCTTTTGTGTTGCAGAAGGGAAGGGAAGGGATTGGTGTGTATGACCAGGCCATGATGGAGTGCTAAACGTGATGTTCCAGTGCAGCACTTCAATCCTGTGGCACAGCACTGTGCCTGCAAACCCAGCCAGCAGGGAATGAGGGACAAACAGAGGCCTGTGCCTGTGAGTGACGAAAAGTTGTTGGTTTGGTCTTGGATATGAAGACAAATCTTGATAAATCTGGATGGGAACGATGTTGTATGTGCTGGTTTTAGCTCTCCTGATGTTTTGGCTTTTGGGTTTTTTTCTGTGGGAGGACTGGGCCTGGGTTTGAGTGTGTTTGTAAAAGCTGAAGCCATCTGCTTCACTGTGGCACAGACATGGAGCCTTCTTCCTTCCCTTGGGTAGAGGAGCACTGTGTCAGTGCTTTTGAGGAAACGATATGCACATATAACTTTAACATTCAAAGAAAGGCTGTTTTTAGGGACTCAGCATCCCTTCTGATTGACTACACTGAAGTTTTGTTTCCTGCAGTCGGGGCTTTTTCATCAATATCACAGCAGAGCTGAACAAATCTGCCAGCCACCCTTCACCTCTGGAGACCAAATACTTACTTGCAGGCAGGGCAACTCATCCTTCAGCTGGGGAAAGTGCTCAGTCTGAATTAGAGTCAGCTCTGCTGTGGTCTGGGACAGCTGATGGTAGAAAAGAGGTCTCTGGGTAGCTGAAAGTGTCTCTATTTCCAATATTTTTATATTCATTACTTTGTAGTGATTTGGCTCTTAATTGGTATTAGAAAGCCAGCTAGTGAGTAAATAGAAATAATGAAACTCAGTGCTCTTATGCTGCCGTGCATTTATGAAGTTCAGACCGAGCAGTAATTAATCTCTGCTGGCTTCCGTGTGTGTGTAAATCTCCAATCACTTTGTACAACTCATGTACAATTTTATCCACTAAATAAATGGGTCTCACTTGTGCCATTGAGGCAGGGCCTCCTCGGAGGGTTGGAGGTGGCCCCTGGAGCAGTTTGCTGTGAGGTTACAGAAGGACTGCATTCCTTTTCCTGCTATGCATCCCCATCGAGGGTCACACTCCCAGCTTTTACACGCAGACCTCGTGGGACTTTTTTCTGTCCCTAGATTTCCTAGAGTAAAGGCTGGTGGAGAGTTATGTGAGCTCTTAAACACCCCTATAAGGAGCCAGAAAGGTTTTTAGGCTTCCTTTTCCCTGTGCACCCACAGCTCTGCTGCCTGCTCTGAGTTCATATCAAGCCTTTACACCATCTCCTGCACTTTTTGTCTCACCTCCAGCAGTTAGAAATGGAGAAAACCTGAAATCACTCAAAAAAGGACCAATTTTTTCCTGGCTTTTTTTTCCTTACCCTTCTGACAGTTTGCTTGCATAAAAGCTAAGGCGAATCTGTACCCAGGGATACTGAATTTATGGGTATTTAAAAAAAACCAAACACTTGCCTGGTTTGATTTTTTTCTCTCTTAGAAGATCTGTTCTTTAATGCAATCAGGGACTTGGAGTGCAGTTATGAGAATCACTGGACCAAACTCCCAGCGTAAGATAATGGAGATACTCAAAAAAACAGGCAGCCTGTGGCTTTTTCCTCTGTATTTCTAGCCCATGTTTGATGGACTCTAAAGTCGTATACAGAACACAGCAGGTTGAAAAATGAGATATTCTGTGTTACTGTTGTTGTGATTCTCCTGTAGAAAATGACAGTGTTTCATTAAAAATTACAAGTTAAGATTAGTGAAAACCCCACAAAACTCGTGTCTCAAGATACGATCCATTTAGGCTGAAACACTGAAGCTTTGGAGTTTCTGATGAAACGAAAAATATGGGCACAGATTGATGAAAGTGGTCATGTTCTTCAGATGCTTTTATCTGGTTTAAAATGAATTATTTTAATCTAATTGTGGCTAAGCTTTTCAGGTTGATCAATTAATCAATTGCTAAATGGGAATTGAGGTCACTGGTATCTGTTCTCATACAGAGTTACCAGGACATGTAGGAAAGTATCCCATCCCACATGGGGCTAAAAATAATGGAAATCAACATCAAAAGGAGAAAAATGAGTGAGGCAGATTTGTTTATATAAATGGTTACACCCAGCATTTTGAAAAATAAATATTCTGCTCAGACCCAAAAATGAATTAAAATTAATTGGAAACAAACAAACAAACAAACTGGCATAAATAACTTCACAGGTATTGAGGATTAGAATCTAAGCCTGTCTGAAAAGGAAAGGCGGATAAACTGGCTCGGGGGAAATAAAAACCCATGTGAACCTTTGTCTAAAATTCCAGTTCAGTCAAACTCAAATCTTTTAAGGTTCAAAAAGATCTTTTTGCTTTAATTATCACAAGTGTCTCTGTTCCCTGGCTGGTATGACTACAAGCCATGAGAAGGTTGGTCATGGAAATTTTCGGCTCTTTGTTTGGTGTTAATGCAGTGTTGGTGCCTTTCAGCAACTGCTTGTTTTCACATGGCTGCCACTGGCCAGGCGAGTTTCCTAAGGAGCACCTTCTCAGTGGGGCAGACGCCCAGCGCTGCCTCTCCGGTGGCACTCAACCCGTGGCCACGAGGGAGACCAGCTCCAGGTGCAGGGAGGTTGGGACCATCAGCCTTCGGCAGTGCTAATCCGGGAATTTTTTGTCGCGTGGGAGACGTAAGTGGCACCCACTGTAAGGTTACAGTCACAGTCTCACTGCTCAGGTTAGCTCAGCATTCACTTGGCTGTGCTGAGGTGTTGATTCACTGCGAGCCACAGTGCACATGGAGGTGCTGCAGGGTCCACCAGAAATGGGTGGGAATATTTTGCAAACCAGGGAAGACTTTGGCATCTCTGGCACTGACCTACTTAGCAGAAAAAACTCCATATTAAAATGGAATTAAATGGATGTACCTTGACCACAGTTAAGCAACACTTGTAACCACGTATGTCTGAAATTAGCTTTTTAATGGGAATTAGATGTTCTCAGTGAGTGGGACTTGCTGGAACACACAAGGGTCTTCATTTATGACTGGAGACAGGTATCTGTGCAGTGGAACAAACAGTTGCAGGAGGGTGTGATATGGCTTTAACTTGTTTTCCCTTTGGTGTTTTTCCATAGGGACAAGCAAAACACTACAGCAGAGAGGACTGGTTATAAATACTTCATCAAATTATTCAGCCTTCTAGTTTCAGAACTGCTTCTGACTAGACTTCCATTTCCCCATTTTTTGGCATCACCTTGAAATTATTGGATCATTTTAAATGAGAGGGGGAAAAAAGTGTTTCACTCCATGTATTCCTTCTTGTTTCTTTTGACTCTCTGGTGCCGGTGGTATATTTTGAGTTGTGTGGGTCACTGGGTGTTGCTTCTATTTCTTGATTGAGTCACTGTGACTGTTAAGTGTCAGAATGAGAGAAATCAAAGGGATTTAAAATATCAACACAAACTTCCAGGAAGGATTTGCCTGACTGTTAAGTGAAAAACATGGCACTCTGGTCATGAAAAATGAGAAATAAATTCACAGGTATGAGTCATGTTGGAAAGAAAAATTGTAAACTCAGCCTGGAATATTGCTGAGGCAAACCTGCGAGTGTGGGTCTCCGTGGCTGCTGTTCAGTTTCCGTTAAGGAGATTCAGTTAGATTTTCAGGAGGTTCAAAAGCAGAAAATAAACCTTCAACAGGTGAGGATTTTCCCCTATATATGCCATAGGAGGAGTGTGGATAGATTGGTGTGGAAGGGCAGGAGATTAGGGACAGAGCAGCAGAAAAAACCCCACCAAAATCAGGTAGATGTGACAACATTGGTGAATCTGAAACCGTATCACACAAACATAAACTCAAGGTTTAGTGTAGATTTTGTGTTACAGTAAAGTTATGTTTTCCAACCCTGTATTTGTACTTACAGGTGAGTTTCCAAGACCAACATTTTTAGAGGTGCAAGAACAAATGCACCGAAGTCTGAGTAGCTTTAAAAACATCTCTGCTTATCAAAAGGTTTTGAGTAGGTGGGCTCTGACACAAGCTTTTCAATATTTCATAATTCTGGGGAAAAAAATGAACCCTTCACCTTTGCTTAAAGGGCTCCTTTCAGTTTGCATTCCTGTTTGGTTACCTTATTGGTTCACTTTTGGCCTTGTCCCATTTGCACATCACTGGATGACACTCCTATAGCTAATGCTACACATCAGGTTTGCAAAAATGACTGCATTTGAGGCACTCAGTAAATCTTCTGAGCAGCTCAAAGGTCAGATTGTAAGAAATATCTGGAATAACTCTCCAGAAAAAATGAGAAGAGAAGAACTCAGAATATGAGCACCATAACATTTATTTCTGGCAGCCCGGGCTGTTTTGTTGCTCTCTGCAAGGTGTGTCAGAATAGAGCATATGAGTATCTTTGAAATGAAGATAAAAGTTGCCATTCCTCTGCTTTTCCCCCTGCCCTCTAGTAGTGTTTTGATTTGCTGTTCTTTTTCTTCTTTCTTTTTTGATTTTCTCCCCGCTTTCTCCTTTAACTCTCCCTGCCAAGAGGGAGGCTGCTAAAATTGCCAGTCCACCCTGTATATGCAGCTTTTCCTGTTGGTTTTGCACAGAACCCTGGTCTGAAGCCCATCACGACCCCGGGGGATTCTTTCCATGCGCTTCCATGGGCTTGAGATCAAGTTGAGTATGGAGAATTTCTTCCAGTGTGCATCTCTGAGCTCTCTGCCCCACCTGTTTCCCACCAGACCCTGTCACGGGTATTAAATGTAATTCATGGCTAATTACGGGTATTTACACCTCGACCTCAAAGCCATCGCCTTCCACCTGCACCGTGGCCGCCGTGGGCTCGGGGAGCGGCGAGCGGGAGGGACACGGGAGCAGCTGTGTTTGTTTGATCTCCTCGCTGCCAGGTCTCTGTGCTCGGGGCTGGAAGGGCAGACGGAAGCTGCTAATAGAGGCAGAACTAAAGAAATACACAGAGCAGCTCAGTGTTCCCAAGTACACAGCCACCGCTGGAAAGAAAAGAGTGAGAACAAGAGGGAAAAGCCCACGGAGGCTGCGGGAACTTCCGTGTAAATACAAACAGACCCCGTGTTGCTGAGAGTTGCCTTTGATTTCCAAAATGTTGCGAGAGCTTGGCCGCAGGCTTGCGCTTCCTCCGGAGGCTGGGAATGGCAGCATGACAAGGAGAAGGTGTTCCTGTGAAGACCGAGGCTTTCTGTGTGAGGGAAACCAGGGCCTCCCATGGTTCTGGTTAAGATGGTTTGAGACAGCAAGCAAGTGCAAAACAAACAGGAACAGATTTTGTGGGGGATGTTCAGTGGGTCTGGAACCAAGAGATTCCTTCAGGTGTGAGACATGGTGGCTTTGAGGGTGGCTTTGAGCAACCCAGAAGGGCATAAAGATGAAATACGGAACTGGCTGGGGTTTTTTCCCAGGGAAGCAGCAGCTGGGCTTCACATACAGCCAGAGAGAGGTTTATGGATTCAGTACTAAATACTGTTTGCCTCTGCAGAGCGTTCCAAGCAACTGTGGCTGAGACTTTCCACCTCGTCACTGTCTGTAGGCACCTGGGGCTGCCCAAACCTGGCTTTTGTGGAAGCCAGGGACAGTGGGTAAATGAATCCCTGAGGGTTTGGGGACCATATTTTCAAACCTTGCTCCCCTAAACCAGATTCCTAATCTCTGCATTTATAAACCTAATTTTAAGAGTAATCTTTTCTGAGATCAGACCATTGAAAGTGCTCCAGGCATTCAGGGTGAGCAAGGAGGGACAAAAGAACACAGGAACGGTCAGACTGGACCACACCAAAGGTCCAGCCTCCTGGACTCATCCGGTGTTTGTGGATGCTCAGAGACCTGACACAGTAAATGTTTGATTGAGGTAGTCCTCAAGTTCACTATATCATTTTTAGGTCAAGTTGGAGAAAACTTTTGATTACAAAGTACTGGAATATTGCCCGTTGACTTAGGCTGCAACCCAAATGGTAATGAAAAGCAGGAATGGGTTCTTCCAATATTTTTTTTAATCTCTCATTCACCAAATGTCACCAAAATGAAGCAGGAGTTGCTCTTTGGTTTACTCCTGTAATATGTGCTTCTTTTTCACAAAGCCTCTCCTCTATCAGTTCACATTTAAATATTCCTTCAAGCCAAAGGGAAGAGCTGGTCATTAAAAAAGCAAAAGAAAATAGTGAAATACATTGTTGGTTATGCAAATTTCTGATGAGCATCTTTCCGTTTAAATTAGTATTTTGGATTATTTAGAAATGTGGATTTTTTTCCCTTTTGTTCAAAATTTCAGACCCTCGAAAATATCAAGAGAAATGCAGTAAAAAAAGTACTATTTCCACACATTTTTGCATGGAGAAATGTATCTAATCAAAGCGTGACCATGGTAGTTGAATATCTCAGAGGGATCTCAGTGGAAGGATTGTTATCCTCCATATTTTGCAGACAGGGAAGTTCAAAGCGCTTGCAAATCAGGAACTTGTGGGAAAACCCTGCTCTTATCCAACTGCCTGCCCATGCTGGCAGAGTGATGCGCCTCAGTTCCCAAAATGAGAGGAGTTTTTGGGACCTCTGTTTTGATGGAGAACAAGAGGGAAGCGCCTATCTCCCTGGCATTAGCCAGCAGGGAATGGTGAATCATGATGTAGTGAGCGCAGCCAAAGTCTTGTCACTCATCCTAGAGCCAGATGGGGGCTCAGAAATCCTCAGTTTGTCCTTTCTGCTGAGAAATCTCTGAGCAGGTCATGTGATGGTCCTGGGGCTGTGTGGCTTGGGGAGGGAAAGCTGCAAATACCTCTTTTCTCCATCACTCTTCCTGTGGCATGACTTTTACAGCCTTGTGTTTCCACAGCCCTTCTCTGGTGTCTTTTTCTCTCCGTTACTGGCAGGAGGGAAGGGATCAACAACAAAACTCAACTGAGCAAGGTGTTCCGTGCAGGGCTACAGGTGCTGTCAGCATGACCTGAGATAGCTCCAAGCCCGAAAACCAGATCAAAGTGGAAATGTTGGGAAATACGAATGTACGGTCTGTTTTCTGACAACCTCACCCCTCGCTAGCCAGCAGCTCCGCAGCCAACACTATCAACACAGAGCAGGAGACACATCCCACACAGACAAGTGGGGTCGGAAATAGCAGCCCTTTACCGGGAATGGGTTTTTAATAGGAGAGAAAAATTCAAGTAGCAAGTTGTCAAGGGATTTCAAGGGACTACATTTTCCAGAAGCAAAATTTAACTTGTGGCTCTTTTCTTCTTCTGTTTTTTGGGGGGGGGGTTTGGCGTTTTGTTTTTTTTTTTAGTAGTATTTTCTCGTTGGCTGATTATGATCTTTCCAA